>CALNHX010006456.1:0-89069 GCA_940337035.1 Agriotes lineatus | reverse complement strand
TGCCGCTGATAACGTAAAAAATTCAAGATGTCATAACTCAGGCGAGCGCGTGGATTCCGCTGACACAACAAAGTCACATAACCCGCCAAGTTCACTAACACTGCTATTATGTGGAACTGCCTGTAATATAACTCCTCCATCCCTAGAACGAAGCTTCCTCCGGAAGTTCCACTGTTGTTTTTGAAGGTTGGACTTCCAATTCTTGATTTTTTGATGAGATTTCTTTTCTTCGGATGTTTTTCCATTTCTTGGTTAAAATGTGAATTACGACGATAATTAATATTACGTACAGAATAATCGTCCAGCCACTGGGGATATGATACGTTTCCCGATAAGTTTCCCTAATCGGAATTATTGGATTTATTGGTAACTCCTGGAGATGTAAATTATTCAATTTAATTTTAAATTCTGGTAGAATGCTATTCTCCAATTTAAAATGTGGCGTGTCCATTACCAGCGGTCTTCCGTAAGTGGCTTCTTGAAAACGTAGTTCTCGGCCTCGGAAAAACAAGTTGCAATGCGGATTTTCTTTTATTAAATAGATTCCTGACAGCAATTTTGTTTCGATGTCCTTCTGGCATTGAATTTGGAGCTTTTCTTGTTTCGGAAAGACTGACAGATATTGGTTAAATTCGGGGATGATCTCGATGTGATTTTCTAAGATTTCAATTTTTGTAAAGAGACACTTGCTTGAGTTTCCATTCAATAGGATGTCCTCTTCACAGGATGCTTTATAATTTGATTGTAGTTGATATGAACAGTGGTAGGGTTTGCCTTGGGTACATTTGTCATTTAGAGGTGTTACCACATTATCAAATTTTGACTTCAGCAAATACTTTACACTCGAAATAGTTGTCACAAACTCATGTTTTGAAGGAATTGGAACTAAATAGTAGAGGTCATATTCCTTTTCAAAATCAATAGGTATTAACAGAAAATATGTAATTTTATTTGAATCGATTTTACAATTTACTTTTAGAATGGATTCGAAATTTAAGATGTTTTCGTACTTTAATTCGAAGGGAAACTGATTCCTATAATGATCCGAAATTTTCTGGAGTTCAAGGAACAATTCCTTGGATTTAATTATTGTAGGATGCAAGGTTCCTACTCTGCAGAAAGTTATTGAATTTTCTATATCCTGTAAGGTATTAAGTAGTGAGCCATAAAGAATTAGTAATTGGTTAAACAAACTTCCAGCGAAAAGAATATCTTGACGTGTAGCTTCGATCTTAACACGATCACTGAGCTGCATTATTTTAGATTTTAACATTATTTCATTATGCTGAATATCTCGTATTGTATCATTAAAATTTCGAACAAGTTGGTTGCTAACGGAATATTGCATTTCTAGTTGAGTTTTTAGTGAATCTTGGTTATTTTCTAAATGATTAATAATTTTGTAGATTTTTTCTCCGTCATTAGCGTCCAAATTTCCAGTTATGCCTTTAATTAGTGATCCTAATCCATTGATTAAACCTCTTTTGGTTCGGTTATTTAAGCTATGAATTTTTATATTTTCGATCTTTGCCAATATTGTTTTACTACTAAATTGAGCTACCTTACTGTAATTATCTAATTCCCGTGTATAAGCTTCATTATTAGCTATACTTAACCTAAGATTTTCGTATTGAATATTAAGATTATTATACTCTATATATGGCGGTTCTAAATTATAATAATGGACGAACGTGTGATCCGTCCTTTGAAGATTGGCGGATCCCAGGTTTTTAAATTTATAAGTTTTACACTTCGGTCTTTTAATATTTGAAATGTGTATTTTATTAACAGTATTATGATGAGTTGGATTAATTTCAGCTGTTTTTAGATTGGGATTAATGCTTTTAACTACTTCAGGTTTGAATTTATTACGCGTTTTGCTTTGTTTTTGTTTGTTTTTGACAAACACTCTTGTTGGAATTGGAATTTTGCTCAAGTTTTCGCGGACTTCGTTTGCTTTACTTATAACTTTTTCCTTTTGTTGTTGTATATCTGTGTTTAATTTTTGATACAACAATTTAAGTTTTTCTTTGTAATTAGAAATATAATTGTTTACTAATTGTTTGTCTATTTCTAGATTAAAAGGGGATTCTGTACCTAAATGCCCTGTTATTATTTCGTATGGTTTAAGATTTGTTACAGAATGAATAGTGTTATTGTAAGCTAAAAGTGCATAATTAACTTTAATTTCGACTGGTTCTTTTTTATATTCGGTTTGATTATTAAGTAGCCTAATATGCTCTATTAAGGTTGAGTGAAAACGCTCAATAATACCATTTGAATTTTTAAATTCTAATCCGTTATCGGAAATGATCTGTTCTGGTATACAATGATGGGTAAAATACTTTACAAGATTATTAACTACTTCAATTCCTTGTGACGAATTAAGCTTATATGCTTGACCATATTTAGAAAAATAATCTACGATTGTCAAAAACTTACAGTTTTCTAAAGATATACTGTCGACATGTACAATTTGAAATGGTTTAACAGCAGTAGGTGTAATATTGAATTCTAATCGAAGTGGTCTCCTGTCATATTTTGTTAATTGGTAGATTTCACAATCGTTTATAAAAGTTTGAATAGATTTTTGTTGATTGGGCCAATAGTACGTATTGGTTATTCGCTTTACTGTTTCTTCGATTCCTCTATGATTACTTTTGCCTTCATGATGAGCTTGAATAGTTTGCTTAATTTCGTCATCGTTAATGACGTCGATTAATTTTTTAGTACATTTAATCATATTAATTTGAGAATTTTTGAAATATTTTTGAAGCACAGAGCTAAATTTTTCGTATATTGGGTCTTCAAAATAAACATAGTATTTAACCTTTGGCGCTACATGTTCTTTAATAAATCTAATTATTTCTTATTCATAATTATTTTTTGAAAATTGTACCAATATTCTTTGCTTGGTTTCATATAATTTAATTTTAGAAATTTCTGCTGGTGCAAAGTTTACTTCTGAGATAATTATTTAATTTTTCCCAAAATTTACGGGACAGTCAACAATAGGAATCCCTGCTATTGGGTCTTCGATATTTGAATGAACCGTTGCGTTACTGTCTTCGACGGCGTTAGCTAAGTTATCTACATCACCCGTTTCGACAATAATTGACTCATTATCAGTTTGATTTGGATTTGGTTTAAGTTGTTCGTTAAATGTTTCCATATATTCAAATATTAGAGGTTCTTTTGTGGCTTCGTTCATATTAAGTTCTACACGAGACAAAGCATCTGCATTTTTATTTAAACAACCTTTTTTATAAATAATTTCGTAGTCAAATTCTTCTAGTTTGAGACGCCATCTCACTAGCTTTGAATTTGGCTCCTTAAGTGAAAACAGCCACTGAAGGGGTTTGTGGTCGGTTACAATTTTAAATCTTCTGCCAAAGAGATACGGCCTAAAATATTTTACAGCCCATACGATAGCTAACAGCTCTTTTTTGATTGTGGAGTAATTTATTTCTGAAGAATTAAGAGTTCTGCTTGCATAAGCTATTGGTAGATCGGAACCGATTTTACCTTGAGAAAGAACGGCGCCCAGCGCAAAGTTACTTGCGTCGGTCGTTAAAATAAATGGTTCAGAAAAATTTGGATACTGAAGGATTGGTTCGTTAATTAGTAAATTTTTACATAACTCAAAACATTTAATATATTCGGGATCTTTAGAATTTATTACAGAATCCTTCTTTAAGCACTTAGTTAAAGATTTTGTGATTTTTGCAAAATCTTTTATGAACTCTCTATAATAACCTAAAAGACCAAGGAAGCCTTTTATTTGTTTGGCGGTTTTTGGCAATGGAAAGCATTGAATTGCTTTAATTTTTTCCGGGTTAGGTTTTACACCGATCCTTGTTCGACGCGATAACCTATAAATAGGCTCCGTCAACAGTGCAGTGAATGTAAAGTGATATCTAAGTTATAAAGGCGAAAAATTGAGAAAATAGCGGGCGTGAAGATCAGTTAAAGGTGCCACAACGAAGAACAGTAAAATTAAACGGACGTTAAACGGTATAAAGTAGAAATTTAGCGAATTAACTCCAACCGGTGATAAAATACGGACGAAAGTTGCGTGTATAAAAATAGCGGGAAACAAATACGTCATTACGCGTATAATACGCATGCGCCAGAATACAGCCGCCGAATTGGCGCATTTCTTAGATCAAGGACTCAAGGCAGTGGCGTACAGCGTAAGAGTGTAAGGGGTATTCTCTTGAGCTACGAAAAAGGCGAGTTGCGTAAAATTAGTCTTGATAAATAGCGGAAAGGCGTATGAGTAAAAAAGAAGATAGGGGAAGTGGGAGAGGAAGGGCTAACAGTGTTATTAGTGTGAAAGACTTAATAAAGCGGAAAAGGGTAGAAGACCCGGAAGAATTTGAGAAGTGGGAGTGGGAGCAAGTAAGAGCGTTCAAAAAAAGCGCGAAAACAACGAGAGGCCCACCAAAACAGGTATCTAAAGTCGAGACAAAAAAAGGAGAGCTAACGGGCGGCGAAGAAAGCGAAGAAATGGAGGCAATATTGAAAAAGTTGGATGAAGTGAAGGAGGAGTTAAAGCAAGAATTCGGAACAAAAATAGCTGATATGAAGTCAGATTTTGCCGAAGTGAAGGCAGAATTAATGAAGGCGAAAGCAGAGTGGGAGGAAAAAGCTAGAATCTGGCAAAAGGAAAAGGGAGAGATGGAGATGAGGATCAGCAAGTTGGAAAATAAATTGGAGAACCAAGAGAGAGAAAAAAGAAGAAATAATATAGTTATCAAAGGGGTAGATTTCAAGGAGCAGCCAGGGAACCAAGACTTAAAAGTTAAGGTCACAAACTTCATTCAAAAAGAGATGGGAGTGGAAATTAAAGTAGAAGAAGCCTTTAAAGTGGGAAAATATGAATCGAAAGTTACGGTGGTAAAGTGTGCTAATTTTGGCGACAAAATAGAAATATTAAAGCAAAAGTCAAGGCTTCCAAGCAGTATTTACATTGACAGCGATCTCACAATGGAGGAGAGAAGGGTACAACTTGCAATAAGGAAGGTGGCACGAGAAGAGCAGAGCAATGGCAAGAAAACAAGAGTGGGATACCGTAAGTTGGAAGTGGAGGGAATTATGTACGAATGGTCGCAGGAAGGAGGAAGCCTGGTAAGGGCGGAAAAGAAAAAAAACTAGCAGCACCAATCAGGCAGGCAGACAAGGAGACGACGCAAGCACGACCAAGGATAATGAGTATGGAATGCAAAACAGGGCTAAAGGAGATGGATACTGTATATGATGACAGACGTAAAAGTGTAAAACAGAAGAGGCAACAAGACATTGTGTACTTGGGAACTTGGAATGTCAGGGGAACAAATGTAGAGGGGGCATTTAAAAATTTAATATGGGAAATGGAAAGATATAAGATAGGAATTCTGGCTCTGCAGGAAACAAACCAAATAGGAAATGAAATAATAGATATAGACAATTACACACTCTTCAAAAGCGGAGGGCAAAATAGAAGATTAGGGACAGGTTTTCTTATCAATAAACAGTATAATCAGCTAGTGATAGGATACAAAGCAATATCGGATAGAATAGCATATATAAGAGTAAAAGGAATCCGCAGAAACTTAAGTATTATGAATGTGCACATGCCGACAGAAGAAAAAGAGGATGAGGTGAAAGACCAATTTTACGAACAGCTAGAACGTGTATACAATGAGATCCCCCGATATGATATGAAAATAGTGTTGGGCGATTGCAATGCGAAAATTGGCAAAGAGACAATTTACAGGCCAACGATAGGGGGCTTTAGCAAACATGAAAGTACAAACGAGAATGGAAAAAGGCTTATAGATTTCGCAACAGATAAAAATTTGGTTATAAGAACAACGCAGTTTGAACAGAAGGAAATTCATAAAGGGACATGGACGGCTCCAAATGGGCAAACTGTTAACCAAGTGGACCATATACTAATAGAGGCTCAACATGCAAATTGTATTAAAAATATAAGAAGTTACCGAGGGGCTGAGGCAGACTCAGATCATTACCTAGTGAGGGCGACACTGAATACAGACATCAAAATAAATGTAAAGAAAAGCAAAGGCAGAAAGCAAGGAAATTATGACGTAGCGGAACTACAAGAAGAAGAGAAGAGAAGAAAGTATCAGCAGGAAATAGACAACCTTCTAGACGAAGCAGAGCAAAAACAAAGCGTAGATGAAGAATGGGTTCAGATAGAAAGCATAATCAAGAAGGCAAGTAAGAAAACGTTGACCAGTAAGAAACCTGGGAAGAGCAAGAGTTGGTACGATGAAGAATGTAGAAGAATAGTACAAGAAAGAAGAAGTGCCAGAGAAACTATGTTAAGTAAGAAGACGAAACAAAGTATAAGCAGTTATAAGGAAAAGAGAAAGGAGGCCAAGGCAATATGTAGGAGAAAGAAGAGGGAGTACAATGAAAACAGAATGAAAACAATTGAAGAAAAACTAAAAAACAAAGAAATAAAAATTTTTTATCAAGAAATTAAGAGACAGAAAGTGGGATTTCAGGGAACAGCAAGGTACTGTAAAGATAAAAACGGAAGACTAATAGGAAACACTGAAGAAATAGCAAACAGATGGAAGGAACATTTTGAAGAACTGCTGAATAACAACAACAAAGATGATGAAGAAATGGCAGAGATAGAAGGCACACAAGAGAGAGAGCAAGAAGAACGAGAAATAGAGCCACCCAGCAAAGAAGAAGTACGCAAAGTTATAGAAAGCCTGAAAAATAATAAAAGCGCAGGGGGGAACGGAGTGGTAGCAGAGATGATTAAATACGGAGGTGAAAAGTTGCATGAGCGTATATGGAAATTGATTAGGCAAATATGGCAGAAAGAGAAGGAGCCAGAACAATGGTCAAATGCAATGATAGTCCCCATACACAAAAAAGGGGATAAAACCTTATGTGAAAATTACAGGGGGATAGCTATAGTTGATGTAACTTACAAAATTCTGGCAACCTTGATAAAAGAGAAGCTTCAAACTTACACAGAAGCAATTCTGGGAGATTACCAGTGCGGCTTTAGAAGCAACCGCTCTGTCACCGATCAAATATTCACTGTGAAGCAAATACAAGAAAAATTTTATGAATTTAATAAAACTGTATTTGCAATATTTATCGATTTTAAGCAGGCCTACGACTCCATAATAAGGGTTAAGCTATACAAAGCACTAGAAGACTTAGATCTACCAAAAAAGTTAGTGGCATTAATTAAAATGACATTGCAGAATACAGATAATACAGTCAGGGTGCATGGTCATGAAACAAAGGCGTTTAAAGTAATGGGAGGTCTAAGGCAAGGTGACCCGATGTCAACATTGTTATTTAATGTGGCTCTAGAAAAGATAATACGCGACAGCAAAATAAATCTAACAGGAACCATCTATAACACAGAACACCAATGTATCGCATATGCAGATGACGTGGCCATACTAGCAAAATCAGAAGAGGAGCTGAAGAAAGTAGTAGGAAGGCTGCAGCACGAAGCAAGTAAAATGGGGTTAAGAATAAATGAAACAAAATCAAAGTATATGGAAATGGGTAGAAGAAAAGATAGTGGAACAAATGTAAAGTACCTAACAGTAAAGGTGAGTGACAATATCGAGCTAAAGTTTGAAAAAGTGGACAGTTTTGTGTATCTCGGGGCGCTAATAACACAAAACAGTGACAGTGAAAAGGAAATAGAGGCGAGAATAGTGCGGGGTAACAAAATCGCAGGGAGTTTACTCGCGGTGCTACGTGCGAAGCAGTTATCCCAAAGGACAAAAGTGAGAATCTACAGCACAGTGATCAGACCGGCAGTGACTTACAGTTCCGAAACCTGGGTAGTGAATAAAAAGAGAAGGACAAGTTACTGAGATGGGAGAGAAAAATATTGCGGCGAATCTTTGGTGGTCAGAAGGTGGGACAGACCTGGAGGAGGAGGACAAACGATGAGATTACGGAAAAATACAAGAACCCAAATATAGTACAAATAATAAAAGCACAACGAATAAGGTGGCTAGGGCATGTCCAAAGGTTAACAAGGATGAGAAAAGTAAAAACCATGCTGCGGGGAAGTCTGATAGGAACCAAAGCGAGAGGAAGACCGAGGATAAAATGGCTGGAAGCGGTAGAGGAAGATTTAAGGGAGATAGGCGTGCAGAACTGGACAGAAGAAGCGAAATGTAGAAAGAGATGGAGATCAATAACCAATAAAGCCCTAGGCCTTCATGGCCTGTAGTGCTTATATATATATATATAGGTTTTACACCATTTGCTGTTACAATATGACCTAAATAAGCAACTTCCTTCCTTAGAAATTCTGACTTATCTAGTTGAATTTTAAAATTTGATTGCCTTAGCCTATCAAATACTTCTTTTAAGCGATCGACATGTTCTTGTAAGCTAGTACTAAAAACTATAATGTCGTCGAGATACACGAGGCATTTTTCATTTTGTATACCCCTTAATATATTGTCCATAACCCTTTGGAAGCAGGACGGTGAATTTTTAAGCCCGAAAGGTAAGCGTAAAAATTCGAATTTTCCATTTTCTGTGCTAAAAGCAGTTTTTTGAATGTCCTCTTCAGCCATTTCAATTTGGTGAAACCCTGATGCGAGGTCAATGGTGGTAAAATAATGACAACGGCCTAATTTATCTAGCAAATCGTTGATATTTGGCAAGGGATACCTATCACCTATAGTTTTTTTATTTAATTTCCTATAATCTATCACAATTCGCCATTTTTGCTTGCCAGATGCATCAAGTTTCTTGGGGACTATCCATATTGGGGATGACCAAGGGGAATGCGAAGGCCTAATTATATTTTGCTCTAACATACTTGCAATTTGCCTTTGTACTTCTTTCCTATGAATTTCAGGATATCTGTACGATTTAGTGTAGACTGGTATTTCATCTACAGTTTTTATTGAATGTTGACTTCACTTGTAAAAGTTAACTGGTTACCTTCAACATGAAATATATCGGAATATTCTTTAATTAGCCTTAAAATAGTTTGACGTTCTTCTGAATTCATATGTTCAGTTCGAACCATTGAAATGTCGAATTTGTATTTTTCGAAATTCAAATTATTAAAGTTAGGACTCCTTTTACCAAGAGATTCGTATTCATCGAATTTTTCTACTTTTAATGGTTTTAGGGAACCTACATTTTTAATAGAATCTGATTGATTCAGAATGGAACAAATTGCTTGATAATTGTGCACTTTAGTAAGGCACTGTGGTATTTCTAAATCTGCTATTTTTGTATAAGGTACGATTACGTCACCTTCTTTAATATTTTGAAAATCAATTTTAATTATTTGTTCAGAATTAGGTTGTACTACCATTGGCGAGTTATAATAATTTATTTTTATTTGTGCATTCGGTGTTATTAACAAGTCTTTATCTAAATCTACTGTTGCTTTAAGTAATTTTACATTATCCATTCCAAGCAAACAATCAAAATGCTTATGACAATTGAATAAATAAAATTTTAATGGAGCTACGTTGGCTTTAAATATTTTTGAACAGGGGACACGAGTACTAAAATTTTCTACTGATGTACCGTGTGCTGTTGATATTTGAAAAGGGTCATTTATAATTGAATTTTTAAAACATTTTTGAGCGATTTTAGGATTAACAAAAGATTTAGTGCTTCCAGTATCTATTAAAATTTTTAATTTATTTTCTGGAAATAAAATATAGGGTAATGCACTGTCATTGTATGAATTCAATTGAAATCTTGGGATTCTAGATGTTCCGAGGCTTCTTCCCGAAAAAACTGATTTTCGGCTTCATTATCGTCATGTTCATCGGGCATTTCAACTGAGGGTTGAGAGTCGTCGATATTGTGCAGTTCTTCAACTATATAATTTTGATTGTTGGGTTTGAACTGGTTTTGGCGATAATTTTGGCTTGAAAATTGTGAATTCTGAGGTTTCCATGTATTCCTTGTAGAAATACTCATGGGAGTTGGTTTTGGAAAGTTTTTTGTTTGATTGGGCCTAAAAACATCAACTTGATTTCTACTACTTTGTGGACGTGCATTATTATTCGAAGAATGTTCCTGTGCATTGCTATAGAAATAATTTTGTTTAAACGCAGGTTGCGAATTATGAGGATAATTTGTTAATTGTAAGGGTGTTACGGTATTAAAAGAACTTTACGACACATACCCAAGGTGAGCATCGCACCACGGAATCAGTTCTGAAAAACTGGCACACTTGCCCTGAAATCGGTTCGAAATAGGCTAATAGGCCACGGTTGGAACGCTCAGGGAGTCGGGCGTGAGTCACACGATACGTTCTGGGCAAGCGTGTGGTGGCATAATATATACAGGGTATGTCGAAATCATGAGCGCCACCAAGCCTGTCTTAACCCGGCTAACCGGGCCTGGACGGTTAGACGGGAGCGAAGCATGCAAAATACTCCGCCAATAGGATTACTCAAGAGTTGCAAGGTCAAATAACAATTTCGGGATTGCCTTATGCAAGGATTGTAATTAGGTGTCAATCCGACCGCGACTACGCAGCTGTCTCACCCACCTGCACGCTCAAAGCTTCCTCGTTCCGTTGTACAATAAACAGTACAATGAAGGGGGCGTCTATCTGTAACAGAACATGCACAAGTCGAAACAAAACAATAGTTCCCTTAACTAACCAATCATCTATTGAACTTCGGGTTACAATGGGGCAGCAGAGTGCGTCGCCCTATATCTATACTTAACCTATAATTAAGGGCACCAGCTGGCACGCGCGCTCTAAACTTAACGACAGATGTTGAACAGTAACGAGCAGTAATAAGTAGTAATGAGTACAAATATGCGCGTCGCCTTATGCGGCGGACAGCGAAGATTTAAATTAACACTCGCGGCATGAACAGTCTGCAAGTCTGAATGAATGCACAAGAGCAGTAATAAGTAGTAATGAGTACAAATATGCGCGTCGCCTTATGCGGCGGACAGCGAAGATTTAAATTAGCACTCGCGACATGAACAGTCTGCAAGTCTGAATGAATACACTAGCGCAGTAATGAGTACGAATATGCGCGTCGCCTTATGCAGCGGGCAGCGAAGACTTAAATTAGCACTCGCGTTCACAGCGGTAATCAGGTTAAAGTCAAATACCTTAATGCGTAGGCGGCGAGGGAGCCTGGTACAGTTGAGTTGCGACAGGCTGCAGTCGTAGGTGGCAGGTACCTTCGATGTTACAACGGCTATAGGGGTGAATGCACAACCGCCTTAATGGCGACGGGAGACGCGTCAAGACGCGTGCAACGGGACGACGAAAAAAATGGGCCACTTTCGTTCTGCGGAACAAATCCTCGTAGGTCGAGATGAAGGGGGCACGACCCCTTACTTACGGAAGCAGGAACTGGGCTCAAAAACACCCACGCTACGCCGAAGACAATTCGAAAACTCCGACTCACAACCACCACACGAGCGTTCTCTGCAACGGGCTGCGGACAACTGCCCTTAAGGCGAAACAGTATATCACATGATTGCTGAAGCAGCACTTGACGGGAAAAAGGGCTGACGCCCCCGCCAAGGGCGGAAGCGCCGCACGAAAGCACACACTCTGCGACCTCTTGTTCGTTCGACGGCTCTCGGCTGAATGCCCGAGGGAAGCGTTGGCAAAGGTCACCTTGGCCGCGTCCCCACGTGACTAAACCTTGGCAGCCAATCGCAAGGCGATAAAATGAAACAAGCCAATGCGGGCCACGATGGTATCACGCCACAACAGCGTGCTTTCTAGAAGATTCGGAATTCGAAAAAGACGCCATCAGAGGGGAGCTCCAACCGACGAAAAATACTGCTTTTGGAGCTAAATATGTGCGACATCGTGATTCTGAAATTAGGCGATGGAGCCAAATAAAAAACTAAAAGGGCTTAGCATACGGGCACGCTGTCCTAAAACCTAGGTGGCTATTTAAAATACCAAAATGACCTAAATAAAGGCGTGAAATGCAATTAAGCATCTGCTACAGCAAAATGACTTAACACTCCCCTTACTTGAAAGAGAGTTCCCCGAAGTCACTTATAAAACAACGAGGCATTTTGCGACAACGTAACGAGAACTCAAACGAAAACGCAACAACGAAAAACGAACGAAAAAAAAACATTCGATACGATAGAGTGCACCCCCAAAGGGATTACGCACACTGGCCACCAGATAGGGTGCAAAGGTGGGAAGAGAGAAGAGGAAGAAGAAAGACTGGATACGCCAGTAGAAAATACGTAAATTGTTTGGGTCAAAATCGGGTAAAATAGGTCTTACACCTGTGGACACTTCCGACCAACCGTTTCAAAAGAACACAGGGAGGGGGGGGGGTATAGAAATGGAAGTCCAAAGTCCCACCCAAGGGTTACCTGAAGAGGGCACGCTGCGCGTCACGAGATCGGCGCATTGTGTGGATCCCACAACTGGTATGCGTACCCAAGAGAAGAGGATGAACCACCAAAAAAAAAGGGAAATGGTTGTGACAGAAACTGTCAAAATAGTCATGATCAGTAATAGGAAAAACTCAGTCCACCGAAACCCTCAATCAATGCCGATGCCGGAGCCAAGTCGACTATTAAACCGCAAAGCGCGAGCTCGAAAGTGACTCCAACACCGAACACCAAAAGAAAATCCGGAAGAACCAAGTCTCCAAGGGTGTAGGCGTTCGATGACGCATGCCCAATAAATCCTTTTCAGAAATCCATGCGGCCCAAAGGGACTACCTTACTACGACAGGGTCCGCACGAAACAAAATGACCAGAAACACGCTCTCTTTATGTAATCCCACATAGGTGGTTGAAAATGGCGACGGCCAACGGTACTGTAAAAGAGCGCTAGGCCACGAAAACAACAGGGCATCACTACAAAAAAAGTCAAAAACCTTTAAATACTTAAATTCTTGAAAACCAAAAAGGCCTCATGCGAACAGCCGTGCACTGCCGCCACACAAAGCTCAGAAGCTTCAACGAAACTGTTCACAAAGAACACGGTACGTGACAACATGACGTCATCAGACAAAAAGGGTACGGTAAATGACAACACAACGTCAACAGGTACGAAACATTTCGACCAGCGGTAAAAGCTCGTTAAATGCTAACGGTAAGTGTACAAAACACTGCGATAACTGTTAGGGGTGTCCACGAAGAAGTCGGTAAACCAGGTTGGGCGATACATGATAATCATGAGTATGAGATAAAGGCCAACGAAAATAACTACACCAAACCAACTAAGAAGATGGCCTGAGGGACGTAATAACCGCACGAGCGAATCTCCCCAAGCACACCAACAGCACACCAAAACTTATCAACAAACCAAAACACGGTCATGAAGGTGAAAATGAATTCCAACCTGCTTACCAAAAATCAACTCGGTACAACACCAAACGATAGAGAAAAAAAAATGTCAAAATCGGTAATCATCAACGTCAAAATCGATAAACCTCGCTAACGTGAACGTCAAAATCGATAAACGTCAGTTCGGTACAACAAAAGTGTCAACTTAGCCCAAGGCTAAACAATGTAAACGACAGGGAATCGAAACTCCCAATTAAGCCTTCGAAAAGACTTAAAAAAACAAGGTCGGTACCTTCACTCAACAACATCTGGTACTAAATCCGACTAATACGGGATAAAATCTGCACTAAATGCAACGAGAGATCTCGGTAGTATGAACTGGCTAAGAAAAACAAGAAACGACGGTAAAAATGACGAAAAAGATACTCGAAATATGAAAAGACATGGAAAAACACAAAAAGAAAACTCAAAAAGGCAATAAACAACAAGAAAACACAAAACTACAAATAGAAGATAAGAAAAAACAAGAAAAAACATATAGAAAACAAGAAAAGAAACGTAAAGACAAATGACAACTAAGAAAAAACATATACACGGTCAATAAAACTAATGAAAATAAACTAAGAACAGGAAAAGACAAGAAAAGACATATAGAAAACAGAAGAAAACAAGAAAAGACAAATAGAAAACAAGAAAAGAAGCTCGGTAAAATATTCTACTAAGAAAAAAACGGTTTACCAGTCCTTACCACTTCGAAATGACGAAAAAAAAACATTGGGCGCCAAAATTAAGACACACAACGCAAAAAAAGAAAACCCCAAAATGAGGTCGGGCGTTGTCGTGCACCAATAGGCTCCAGACGTTGAAACACCAAAATTAGGCGCGTTGACGAGAACAAAGGAGCCACAAGGCCCCACAAGGCCTCACACGATGGGCTGCCAAAATTAGGCAGACAACGGGTGGCTTAATAAGAAAAACGAACATACACGGCCCCCAATGTTGGACGCCAAAATTAAGACGCACAACAAAGGGGCTTGACGAGAAGACGAATATCAGAAAAAAACAGGCCCACACGTTGGGATAGCCAAAATTAGCCTGTTACGGTATTAAAAGAACTTTAGGACACCCACCCAAGGTGAGCATCGCACCACGGAATCAGTCCTGAAAAACTGGCACACTTGCCCTGAAATCGGTTCGAAATAGGCTAATAGGCCACGGCTGGAACGCTCAGGGAGTCGGGCGTGAGTCACACGATACGTTCTGGGCAAGCGTGTGGTGGCATAATATATACAGGGTAAGTCGAAATCATGAGGGCGCCACCAAGCCTGTCTTAACCCGGCTAACCGGGCCTGGACGGTTAGACGGGAGCGAAGCATGCAAAATACTCCGCCAATAGGATTACTTAAGAGTTGCAAGGTCAAATAACAATTTCGGGATTGCCTTATGCAAGGATTGTAATTAGGTGTCAATCCGACCGCGACTGCGCAGCTGTCTCACCCACCTGCACGCTCAAAGCTTCCTCGTTCCGTCGTACAATAAACAGTACAATGAAGGGGGCGTCTATCTGTAACAGAACATGCACAAGTCGAAACAAAACAATAGTTCCCTTAACTAACCAATCATCTATTGAACTTCGGGTTACAATGGGGCAGCAGAGTGCGTCGCCCTATATCTATACTTAACCTATAATTAAGGGCACCAGCTGGCACGCGCGCTCTAAACTTAACGACAGATGTTGAACAGTAACGAGCAGTAATAAGTAGTAATGAGTACAAATATGCGCGTCGCCTTATGCGGCGGACAGCGAAGATTTAAATTAGCATTCGCGGCATGAACAGTCTGCAAGTCTGAATGAATGCACAAGAGCAGTGATAAGTAGTAATGAGTACAAATATGCGCGTCGCCTTATGCGGCGGACAGCGAAGATTTAAATTATCACTCGCGGCATGAACAGTCTGCAAGTCTGAATGAATACACTAGCGCAGTAATGAGTACGAATATGCGCGTCGCCTTATGCAGCGGGCAGCGAAGACTTAAATTAGCACTCGCGTTCACAGCGGTAATCAGGTTAAAGTCACATACCTTAATGCGTAGGCGGCGAGGGAGCCTGGTACAGTTGAGTTGCGACAGGCTGCAGTCGTAGGTGGCAGGTACCTTTGATGTTACAAAGGCTATAGGGGTGAATGCACAACCGCCTTAATGGCGACGGGAGACGCGTCAAGACGCGTGCAACGGGACGACGAAAAGATGGGCCACTTTCGTTCTGCGGAACAAATCCTCGTAGGTCGAGATGAAAGGGGCACGACCCCTTACTTACGGAAGCAGGAACTGGGCTCAAAAACACCCACGCTACGCCGAAGACAATTCGAAAACTCCGACTCACAACCACCACACGAGCGTTCTCTGCAACGGGCTGCGGACAACTGCCCTTAAGGCGAAACAGTATATCACATGATTGCTGAAGCAGCACTTGACGGGAAAAAGGGCTGACGCCCCCGCCAAGGGCGGAAGCGCCGCACGAAAGCACACACTCTGCGACCTCTTGTTCGTTCGACGGCTCTCGGCTGAATGCCCGAGGGAAGCGTTGGCAAAGGTCACCTTGGCCGCGTCCCCACGTGACTAAACCTTGGCAGCCAATCGCAAGGCGATAAAATGAAACAAGCCAATGCGGGCCACGATGGTATCACGCCACAGCAGCGTGCTTTCTAGAAGATTCGGAATTCGAAAAAGACGCCATCAGAGGAGAGCTCCAACCGACGAAAAATACTGCTTTTGGAGCTAAATATGTGCGACATCGTGATTCTGAAATTAGGCGATGGAGCCAAATAAAGAACTAAAAGGGCTTAGCATACGGGCACGCTGCCCTAAAGCCTAGGTGGCTATTTAAAATACCAAAATGACCTAAATAAAGGCGTGAAATGCAATTAAGCATCTGCGACAGCAAAATGACTTAACAAGGGAAATGTCATTCTTGGTCTATTTTGAAAGAATGGTTTATTCTGAGGGTTTAATTTTTGTGAAAATTTAAACTTGGACGACTGAGCTGGTTTTTGCTGGCTAGTCGTTAATTGAAAATCGTTGGTTAACATACGCAATGCAGCATTTAAATCTGCAGGATTTTTAGTACGCATTAAAGAACCAATTGGATCTTTTAAACCTAGTAGTAACACTCTTAGAGCTAAGTTGCGAGAATATTGTGTTAATATAATGGCTTCTGCTTTTACCATCTGAGTTGTTATGTTAGCAACAGTTAAATTTAATACTTGTTGAACCCTATTATAAAACTCAAATGCGCTTTCGTTTTCCTGTTTTAAATTTGTGAGTTTAATATTTAAAGTGTAAATATCACGTTTATCAGCATAAGTATTCAACAATGCAGTTTTTAAATCTAACCAATTTATAATTACACAAGACGAGATATTAATTGCAGCGTCTCCTTTGATTTTAGCTAAGATGCTAGACATCAGATATTCATTCTGAAAGTCCTCAGCGTTATCCTTATTATAAAATTTTGTAACTAATTTTTGGCATATTTCAATAAACCTAAAGAGTAGTTCCGTTTCTCCATGAAATTCTGGGATCATTCCCAAGTATTCCTGTTTTAGTACAGGTGGTTCCGTCATTTTTGACGTATTTAAATTATTTGCGTTTGAAGAAGTACTGTTAAAAATTGTTGCTGGTAAAATTTTAGAATGCGAGTCTGAATCAGAATTTGTATCTTCGTCAGAACTATCTGAATTAAATTGTTTACAAGGGCCTCTATATGACATAGGTACTTACAGCAAAATCACTATCCCGTCCATGCGTCCTGGTTGAACACAGAGCCTCCTTCGATGTGCTTTCGAAGTCTTCTCGTTAAGCTACTCTCCCTTTCGCTTAACTGGATGCAGAAAGTTGGAAACTCCGAAAAAAATCACAAGTTCCGGATTTTTTACTTTATGGTCAATAAATCGTTGATACGAATCGATATTATGTCCATTAACACCGTTTGACCATCCTACCGACTGCGCCACTTAAATTACGTATTGCCGTAAGGTCCTTTTTAAAAACAACTTTATTTTGACAAGATTACAATTATTACGCAAAACACATGTTACTGTTACGAGTTCTAACTACAGACTGCCGCTGATAACATAAAAAATGCAAGATGTCATAACTCAGGCGAGCGCGTGGATTCCGCTGACACAACAAAGTCACATAAGCCGCCAAGTTCACTAACACTGCTATTATGTGGAACTGCCTGTAATATAACTGGTATATAATAACAAAATAGTTATGGAATGCCATTGTAATTTTCTCACTACCTACAAAAAATTGTTTATATTATAATTTATATAATTTTAATTAAAAGAGGTAGATTCGGTGGAGTAATAATATAAAATGAGATACAGCAGTCCAATTTTTCATATTATCATTCATTGCGTTATTGTTGACAGTACGGTAAATTACTTTGACAATTTATAACTCCCAAGTGTGAAAACCACATTTTGGTTTCATATATATACAGCCATATTTATGATTTTTTTGTCGAGTTCAAGCAGTTGGAGTCGACGGCGCGTGTCTGGTTGAATAGCTGCGATCGTAATATTTTAGATCTGAAACTATCTTCTCTATTTATGTTTTTTGGAACAAAAACAGATTAATTAGTTGGATAAATATAAAAACTCATTTCAGAAATTTATGCAAATTACATTTTAGGCACAATGATTTAGCTTGGACGCTGGCAATATACAAAGAGAATCAGCTAAAGAACATCGATCTCACAAAGAACTTAACGGATGATCCAACCTTTAAGTGTCCAGCGTGTTCTCATACGGATATCCCTAAGTTGAAAGCAGGCAAAGTCGGAGCCCAGGTAAGATATTTTCCGTATGATTAGCTTTAAATGCTTTCTAAGTATATCTTTTCAAAACACTGATTTTGGGAAATGCATATTTATTATAACATGTTAATACATATTCTTCCACCAGGGGAAGTAGCTCGGTGGTAGAACCTCTGGTTCTAGTCAGAAAATATGAATACGATTTTAATGTTCATATTTCATTATTCAACTTATTTCTTAAAACTCAAAGGAAAATGCGAGGGAAACTAGAACCATCTACCTGACTATGAAACAAAAGCTAGGTGATTTTTCTATATGTATAGTCAACGTACATGCGTTATTTGTCCTGCAAATAGTTAATTTCAGTTTTAAAAAATCTGGTGTGATACACTCACACAACTTCCTTTTACAGTGATCTTATAATTGGGCAAAAATTTGATTTTAAATTATTAAGCATTTGTCAAAATTTTTAAAAAATTGCAAATTCTACAAAAACGGTACAAAATAGAGCGTTAGGTGAAGAGACAAATTTTCTCTATAATTTTAAGCTGAATTCAAAAATGTCATAATATATGGGGTGATTTATTTAAAATAGGAGTTAATAAAAAAAGTAGACAAAAAAACAAAAGAAACCCATTTTAGAAGTATTAAACTTGAAAATCACCTATCTCACATCAATACACATTAAAAATGTAATAAAAATGAGAAGTTTGAAAAAATCGTTAGAGCCGTTTTTTAAAAAATCGAAAAAACTGAAAAATCACAAGAGTAAACACCTACTTCCGGTTATGCGATTTTCTTCAAATGCTTGCTGTCGCATCTAGATAGTACACAAAACTTATATATGAAGTTTCAACGCCATACCTCTGTTCGTTGTTGAGATATTCTGTTCACAGACAGACACACAGACAGACACACAGACACACAGACAGACAGTCCAATGAAACAAAATATGTTTTTTGGGTTCATGGGAGTCTAAAACGTGAAGATCTGTTGAAAACTCAATTTAGAATTTTTGGGGTGAATCCAATACTTCCTTTATTGTAAAAGGAATTAAATATCATTTGTAATCTCGAAATAGTCCCCGACAGCCTCCTTTAAATCCTCGTCTGCCTTCCGAGGTTTTTCCTGGAGAATCGGTTTGATTTTGATTTCATTGTCATGAAGAACCAGCCTCGATAATATCCATGAAGAAATGTTAAACATAATGTGCAAGTTTGATCCGGAATTCCTCACTACGCTAACTGATCTACTCAATAACATTTATGATACAGGAAACATACCTCAGGATTGGCTGGAATCAACTTGTATGCCCATTCCTAAAGAATCTGGAAAAACTTGTAATGATTATAAACTCATCAGCTTAATAAACCACATAACTAAAGCATTTTTGAAAATTATAAGAGAAGCCATCTTCATTTTATAAGTATTGGTTCAAAATTGTAGAGATATGAATCATGAGGTCTATTTGTATGTCTTCTGGATGATTCAAAGGATTTTGAACGTGTTCAACATCATAAACTTTTAAATGTCCGCAACGAAATTCATCTAGACAACAAATATATCAGAATCATATCAAATCTATATTGAAACTAAAGAGCAAAGGTTTAAAATACAAGACAGCTTCACGGACGCCATAGAAATTCAGAAGGGTGTACGTCAGGCGTGTGTGCTTTCTCGACGGTGTAAAGATACGTGGTGAAATTATTAAAATAATAAATATGTTGATGACACTGTAGTGATTACAAGTAGTATGAAATAACTCAAGTCTATTGAATAATATCAACCGTGTTAGTAAGGAATATGGTCCAGAGTAAATATTCCTAAAACAAAATTGCCAGCAAGAAAAGTCTACCGCCGATCATGCTCAATCTAGACAACACCCCCACAGAACTTGTAGAAAGATATACTTACCTGGGCACGTGGTACATGAAGACTGGAATTGATCAGTAGAAATCCGCAGCCGAATAGAAAGAGCTCAATCGGTGTTTGTAAAGATAAGAACTCTATTTGTTAGCAGATATGTGAGCCTGTTCCTAAAAATTCAAATGCTGCATTGTTACATTTTCTCGATTCTATTTTATGGGATGGAGGCCTGGACATTCACTTATATGCTACTCAGGAAATTAGAATCCTTGGAGATGTAATTATATCACCCCATTCTCTGTATATCACGGAGAGACCACATTTCAAACGATGAAGTATGGAGAAAGATGCACAAGAATAAGGAACTTGCATTCACCATCAAACAGTAGAAGCTTCAATATTTTGATTATATCATCAAAAATATTAAATATCGTATACCACAAGTAATACTGCAGGGCAAGGTGGGGGGCAGAAGGAAACCAAGTAAAAGGACACATTCTTAGCTACAAATTATACAATCTACGGAAATGGTTTGGTCAAACTTCTATTTAACTTTTTGAGAAAGCAGCTGATAGAATGAAAATAGCAATGTCAATTTCCAATGTCCGAAATGGATAAGAAATTAAAAAGGAGCAGCACATCGCCATGTGACAGATTGTAAAGTTTTTGACAATAGCTGCACGCAGCCTCTTTAAAAGTATTACCGTACGTCTCTGCGTTGACTGTAGCTTTAACCATACATTCAATCAAAAGAATACCTTGCATGTCTCAGAAAAAGAGTTGTTACAGGATTAAATGCTCAGATCGACATTGATCAAGAGCACTGTCAAAAATCGGGTACAAACTACAGGGTTCGCCGGCTTTACTAAAAAGAACACAGATCTTAAGGTGTTGGAGCAGATTTTGTTGCTCCGATTACTCGCACTTAACTCAGTCGGGAAGACGTGGTTCGAAAGCTCAAAGAAAAACCGGCGGCACTTACCCTAAAGATTGCTTAAAATAAATGCCTAGAGCGCCACTTGTTTCTAGATAGGGAATGGCAAACGTGTTAGAAACAAGAACACACACGTAGCCTATGGAGAAGTCCTCCATGTACGTTGTCCTCGCCGCGCTGTCCAAGCCTCCACCGAGTCTTCAGATAGAACACCAAGAGTGGCCATAAACAAATGACTTACCTGAAGGCCCACCCTTGCTAAATAGTAACAAAAGCACACTAATACTGGCCCAAATTCTGGGGGCTTGCTTGCTCATACCACATGCTTTAGCTTTACAACCGCAGTTACACCTGGCCTTTGCCCAAACTAAATTACTTAGGAACCCAGAAGGGGTTCAGAACTTGACAAATAAACCGACTGACTTTAACAGATTTATTATAGAATGAGTTAAATTTACAAACAAGTTTACACTGAAATAATCGCCCGGAGGCGAGTTTAAATTTAATAAAAAAAGAAAAGCACACCCTACTTGAACATGAAAGGGTTACCAAGCAAAGTTACCTTAATGTCTAACGATGTTATTACAAAATACAAGACAAGATATCCAGGGTCAAGCCCCTGATGTCAACAAGCAAATCAAATTCTAAAATTCGGCGAGCGTACGCAACGTTTTGATCACTGGGGTTGCACAGTAAAAATTACAGACGCCACTTATCTCGGCACACAAGATATATCGCACATACAATAAATACCTGAAGCTGTAAGCATGTTGGGGTAGCGATGACGTCCTCGGCGGAAGCTTGGCAAAGCTGCTGCAGGGGGTCCAACTTGAAAGAGAGAGCGGGAGTCGGCGACGGAGCTGGCGAAGATGACTTTAGTTTTCGGGGTGGCCCAGCAAACGTAATCAGAATTTGCAACTGCAATTATCCTCGAACAACACGAGTACACAAGCGGGGATAATCAAACGACGTTAGAACTATATGTGCACCAAAGGCAAATTTTGCGTCCCTCTGTACTTGAGAGCGGACAACAAAACGATACGATAAACGACGTTTTCGCCAATAAAACGATTCGCGGGCCTTTCCCTTAACTTCACGACCGCCTCGGAGTTCTTTTTGCACCTACGGCTAGAAGGCTGTCGCCGAACTACTTAAGCACGAAACAACGTAACCCCCCGGTTCCGAGGACCGGGGTGTGGACTTCACCACACAACTGTCTTATTCGAGGGTTCGCTACTAATTAATTCTTTCAAATGCACAGGGCTTAAGAACAACGTAACGGAAGAAAGTTTTGAACTCCAAAATTAATAATCCCACATGCACGGTTAACTAAGGGTTTATCAAACTTTATTTCCCATGGTCCCAAACCTGGACGTAAAATGCGTGGGCTGAAAACACCACAAAGAAGGCTTTAACGGGTGATACAATTGCTGAATTGGCAAAAGATAAGGCTTAAAGGAAAGTTTCCCACAATGAACGAAAGCTACTGGGTATCGGATTAAAATTCAAGGGCTTAAATATCAAATTACAAGAACAACAAAAAGCAATACGTAGAACTTTAAAGTGTTAGCACGCATTATCGACAATAATAAATTAAAGAAGGAATTCACGGTCACGAGCATCTGAACGCTGGCTAAAATGAATTCGAATATAAACTAGTACAGGGCCGAATCCAGGAAATTTTAAATAGAATAATTTCAGCTTAAATGCACTAATAATACCCAATCGTGGAATTGATAACAAGGATAGCTTAATGACGTCAAAATCACTTAACACCCCCCTTACTAGAGGTCAATTTCCCAAATTGATCTTTGAGACGACCGAGAGGCTTGCTAGAAGATTCGCTTAACCTAGGGTGCGGGTTGAGATAGCCGTCACTACTCGGGATCCCAACCACGCCATGACGGATAGCGTCAAGGACAGAGTGAGAAGGAAGAAGAGTTTGCCAAAAAGACCGGTTACGCCGGTGGAAACTACGGAAAGTCCCAATCAGGCACTGACGGTTCGGTGAAGCCTAGAACACCCCTCCCCGGACCAGGGAATCGGGCGACGAATGTAAAACATAAATGTCCCAACAGGAGGGTACTCCGCCAGGGGTCCCATTCGACTTGGCGATCGAAAATCAACGTCTCAAAAACATAAAACACGGACCACTCCACCCCGTGAAGGGTGGTGCCCACTTCTCAAAATAATACCGACCATGGCCGAGCGACCATGGCACGCGCCTATGGGGTGACGGGTAAGCAAGGCGACCGGACCCACTGACTACTCACTATCCGGCCCCCATGACACGGTTTAAATGGAAAAGTGCCAAAGGCAAACGGATGAGGGCAATGACAGGTGTCGCCGGACACACGGTAATGGGAGTATAGAACGAAAGAAGAAAGATGAGAGAGAAGAGTTGATATCCCACCTGGGATTTGGGTTTTGCTCTTGAATGAGCTTGTCATAATAGGGTATAAGTCATCACTGTGCACTCTTCCGTCCAACCTACCGATCGAACACAGGGTACGAAGCCCCAAGGTTCGCAACCTAACTCTCGAAGACCCGTTGAAGAGGGCACGCGAGGCGTCACGGGATCAGCCTCTTGTGTTTGTCCCACAGCAACAAACGATCAAAGAAAGGGGTAGCCACGAACGACAGGAGTCTCGAAGGCCTTGAAGGCCGCCTAGCCTAAACTAACCTATCCTATTCTATCCTATGCTAATGAAGAGAACAATTATATACAACAGTATGTCACCCATGGTTAACCCATTGTGACTTGGGGATTATTAAAGACAAACGACTTAATTGTCGTCTGGACCGGGTTTCAAGTCCTTTGCGTGCCAAATGCCCTTAGAAGCTCCACTCTGATCTGTTAACTCATAGGTGGCCAACGAGACTTTTCTCGAGATGTAAATGGGGCCTACAAACTTAGGTGCAAGCTTTGCATTGAAATGCTTGGCTGCATCAGAGAGGACATAATTCCGGCGCCATACAGTGTCACCGACAGCAAAAAGAGCGGGGCGTTGCCTCAAATCATAAGCGACCTTAGAGGTCCTATATGCGGATTCCAACCGCTTCACAATATCTTCATAAAGAGGCTTAAAGGCAGGTGCACGACGCAAAAGATGATCACGGTTAGCCATCTGGACATTACCTACATCTATTTCCTCCTCGGGAGCCTCAGCTCCATTTCCTTCCAGCTGAATTTCCCTTCCAAAATTAGCAAAATACGGGGACATTCCAATGACTTCATGAATGGCAGTCCGTACTGCACATGCGACCTTAGATAGATACTTGTCCCAGTCACGGTGATTGTCTTTAACGTAAGAAGCCAACATAGTCTTTAAAACCCTATTCACCCTTTCAACGGGATTTGCTTGCGCATGATAATATGCGTTGAAGATGATTTTGGATTTATAGTTATTTGCCAAGGTACGGAATTCTTTACTACGGAATTGGACACCGTTGTCTACTAAAATATATTGGGGTGCTCCAAAGAGCAAGATGACGTCATTCTCAATCCTTTGGGAAACCGCGGTGGCGGTAGCTGCTCGTAACGGAAAGAAAAGGGTAAATTTAGTGAAGCAATCAGAGACAGAGAGAATGTAGACATAGCCCTGCTTAGAGCGTGGCAACGGGCCTACTATATCAATGGAGATCATTTGCCAAGGTTTGTTTACTATTGGATGGCGGGCCATCAATCCGGCGGGACGTTTTTGTTCCGGCTTATGTGAAACGCAAGTTGTACAACGATTTACATAGCGCACGACGTATGCCTTCATCTTTGGCCAATAATATTTTTGCGCGACTAGACCGTACGTTTTGAAAATTCCTAAGTGACCCGCGGTAGCTTCACCATGAGCCTTGCGTAAAATTTCGCTACGTTGACAGGTTGGCACTACTTTTCTCCAATTGTCTTCGTCATTCAATTCTGGATACTTGCTTCTAACATGTTTGAACAGCTGTCCGCCAACGATCCTCCAACTTAGATAAGCTAAAGGTTTCTCAGTGATGCGTCGGCGCATCAGTTCATACCAACGATCGGTCTTCTCCTGGTCATTAGTGACATTAGCAGGGTCCACTTGATCCGTCTCAGGGGCCTCGACAACGTCCGTTACAGGTATAGCGCGAGATAGCGCGTCCGGGACAACGTGATCCTTTCCCTTACGGTGCTGAATAGTGAAATCGTACTGTTGTACGCGAACAGCCCAACGGACAAGGCGACCCGTGGGTTCCTTCAAGTTATTAAGCCATAGTAGCGAATGGTGGTCGGTTATAATGGTGAAGTGAGTACCCTCAAGGTACGGTCTGAGCTTTTCTATAGCCCACAGAACTGCTAAACACTCCCGTTCGGTGACTGAGTAATTCCTTTCAGCCTTAGATAGCGTTCGGCTGATGTAACAAATGACACGTTCCTCCCCATCTATGGTTTGAGTGAGTACTGCGCCTACTCCCACATTGGAGGCGTCTGTTTGTACCGTAAAGGGTACTGAAAAATCGGGGCAAGTCAAAATAGGTGCGGACACCAGACAGTTCTTGATGGTTGAGAATGATTCTTCACAGTTGCTGTCCCACTCAAACCGTTTTGATTTTCTTAGCAATGACGTCATTGGTGCGATGATTGATGAGAAATTAGGTATAAACCGTCGATACCAAGAGGCCATGCCTATTATTCGTCTGATCTCGGCGACATTTGTGGGTTGGGGTAAATTCATGATGGCGGTTACCTTTTCAGGGTCCACCAGTAGACCTTGTGCGTTGACAACATATCCAAGATATTTTAACTCGGGTTGGCAAAAATGGCACTTCTCTCGTCCTAGTGTCAAGCCTGCTTCTCGTAGGCGTCTCAAAACCTCTCCCAAGACCTCTAAATGTTTTTCGAAAGTTGGGGCGCAAATTATCACGTCATCTAAGTACACGAACACGTAGGGTTCTAATTCCGGGCCTAAGACCTGGTCAACAAAACGCTGCTACGTGGCAGTGCATTATGGAGCCCGAACGGCATACGATTAAACTCATACAAGCCACGTCCTGGGACTGTAAAGGCTGTCAGTTCCTTAGACTCTTCACTCATCTTGATTTGCCAGTAGGCCGACTTAATATCTAACGATGTGATAAAGCGCGCGTCGCGTAAGCGATCTAAAATTGATGATACATATGGTAGGGGGTAAGCGTCCTTTTCAGTAACACTGTTTACCTTGCGAAAGTCCACGCAGAATCGGTAAGATCCGTCTTTCTTCTTGACCAATAGAATTGGGCTGGACCATGCTGATCGTGATCGTTGGATGACCCCAGCTTTGAGCATTTTGTCTAACTCGGTGTCAATATGCGTTTGCATGGCAGGTGAAACTGGATAATACCTTTGCTTGATGGGTGCAGAGTTGGTTACAATGCAATGTTCAATATGCTTGGCACAGCCAAGCTCATTGCTACTGTCAGAGAAATGTTGGTCAAGTACTTCCTTCAATTGGTTTCGTTGGGTCATGGTCAAATCCAATTCAGATTGCAAAGTGCCTGTAGGAGTACTGATGGTGGCTAAGTCGGGTTTAGAAAACTCCCACTCGCCTCGAAACACATCAGGGACTATGCCCACCATTTTCCAGAAGTCTATTCCCAAAATCATAGTATGGGGTACGTCAGGTACGATTAAGACGTCAAGAGTAGCGACTTTGTTATTTAAATTTATCGGCAAAAACACGGTGCCTAGACTTTCCACTGTTTGTCCGTTAGCTACTGCGCACACTGGTCGTAATTTCTTATTGACACGAAGGCCTAACGTTTCCAAAACTTCCCATCCCTTACCTCCAATGATGGTGCGGTTAGCACCAGAGTCCAGCAAAGCTAAAATTTTAAGACCCATTACCTCAATAGTAACATAAGGGCGACGATCGTCCGACGATCTTTCTAAGACGTAATCTAAAATGACTTCATTTCTTTCAAATGTTTCCTCCCGTTCGTTAATAAGTTGTTTAATATACCTAGTCGAATTAACAAATGTTTGCGAAGACACCGCTCGACCCTTCAGTGTTTCGCCGGGCCATTTCCCGAACCTCGGTTTCCGCGACCACAATTTGGACAATTCTTGACAATTACATCGGGCTTACCGCAACGATAGCAAAATTTCTTGTCACGCGGGCGTTTGCACGCGACGGCCCTATGGCCTACTTCTTGACAGTTCCAGCATTTAGTTCCCGAACCCGAAGCTGAATTTTTAACAGTTTTCGAAGCGCTTGGCATTGCCGGTGCTTGAGCGGTTGCGACCGATGTTCGTACGGTATTTACGACAGGTGTTTCCTCTAAAGATACGGTCTCAACATAAGCTAGGTCAGTTTCCAAGTCAGTTCGGCGTCTTGATGGCGGTACATAAGTCTCGACGGCGTAATGGCGTTCCTCAATCTTGCGTCCATATTCAAGTAGTTCCTCGATTGAACGAATCTCTACCAGTCCCAACTGGGTTTGGTACATTGGTGCGACGTTACGCAAAATAATTCTTAACTGCTTCGCTTCAGTCAAAGGTTCGACCAATCTCGCGAACATATTTTGCAAAATTGCAATGTAAATGCCCACGGACTCCGAAGGTCCTTGAGTTCTTCTCTTGATTTCCTCCAGCAGGCGCTCATCGTAATCCGCTGGTTGGAATTGTTGACGTAAAAGGGAAACTAGTTGTTGCCAGTTAACAGGCTTAGCTCTATTAGCGCGGTACCATAGTAGTGCGTTACCGGTAAATAAATCGATAGCTTGCGCGAATAATTCATCCTCAAGCAAGTTTCTCGCTATTCGTAATTCATTGACGCGTTCGATAAAAGCATTGACCGAAAGTCCTCTAGGATCTCCTGAAAATTGCAAACTCCATTGTGCTACTGGTATAGCTTTAAACGAAATCGTCCTCATGGCTGGTGTGCTAGCGCTTAAACTCGTAGTTGGGGTCGTAACTGCCGATGAAACACCGCTCGGAGCTATGGTTGACACCGGAGTCGAAGGTGCCTGGTGAGTCTCAGGTGCCTCAGTGGTTGATGCTACCATTAACTGCGTAACCTCGAAGGTAGAACGCATGACGGCTACTTTCGCGAATAATTCCGCTCGTTTCTTTTCCTCTTCATCATCAGCCGGTTTGCTATTACTAATCCTCCTTAACGCGCAATAAAATTTTGTTTCTATTGCCGCAGCACGATCCCTATCGGGTTCTAGAGCGTATTCGTCAGTTTTTTGCACAATGGCCGCGACCAAATCAGAAACCGCATTATAGTCTTCTTCAAAAGAATATGGGTGCGCTGGGCGCGCTGTCGCCCCCTCACGGCCGTCATCCCTTAACGCGTCGCGTAAGCGTGTACGCAAAACCGATACAACACCGGTGTTGTCCAATCCTCTAATGTTTAATTCGTATTCCAGATCTGCCTTGAGTAGGCGGTCGATATGCCATTTCAGTACCATTGTGTTATTTAAGAATAAAAATGCAAAATACTAGAAAAAAAAACGATGCTCGTTCCCTACTTAGGGTTGACTTGAAGCCTTTCAACACGAAAAGTTATCCTTTCAAAACGTTTCAGCTTTATAAGGAACAATTTAAATTTTCAAACTTTCAAAAATTTCAGAATTTTCAGAAAAAACTATCAATTGATTAAAAAAACCCGAATGCCTTATTGTTATCAGTAAAAGCAAACGATAGTACCACAAAGAATGGCTCCAAAATATGCCCTAACACGAAAAAGAAAATGTTGAAATGTTGAACACAAAAAAACACAAAAATCCCGCGAAAAATTCCGGGAAAAACAATGTTTGGTATGTCAAAGGGATAGCAAGGAACTCATTTAATAAAAGAAAACAAATAGGATACGCGTCCTGATATGAAAAAAACACGTTTCCAAATTTCAAAGTCCTAAAAAGTCAAGTTTTCATGAAAAATACTGGAAAAAACTATATGACGTTAATGCCAAACACTAAAATGAAGCTGTATGACAAGAAAAGAAACACAAAAACAATGCCCTAAAGGCGTTATTGACAAAAACGAGCCACACGTTGGGATAGCCACTTAGATCTGTTACAGGATTAAATGCTCAGATCGACATTGATCAAGAGCACTGTCAAAAATCGGGTACAAACTACAGGGTTCGCCGGCTTTACTAAAAAGAACACAGATCTTAAGGTGTTGGAGCAGATTTTGTTGCTCCGATTACTCGCACTTAACTCAGTCGGGAAGGCGTGGTTCGAAAGCTCAAAGAAAAACCGGCGGCACTTACCCTAAAGATTGCTTAAAATAAATGCCTAGAGCGCCACTTGTTTCTAGATAGGGAATGGCAAACGTGTTAGAAACAAGAACACACACGTAGCCTATGGAGAAGTCCTCCATGTACGTTGTCCTCGCCGCGCTGTCCAAGCCTCCACCGAGTCTTCAGATAGAACACCAAGAGTGGCCATAAACAAATGACTTACCTGAAGGCCCACCCTTGCTAAATAGTAACAAAAGCACACTAATACTGGCCCAAATTCTGGGGGCTTGCTTGCTCATACGACATGCTTTAGCTTTACAACTGCAGTTACACCTGGCCTTTGCCCAAACTAAATTACTTAGGAACCCAGAAGGGGTTCAGAACTTGACAAATAAACCGACTGACTTTAACAGATTTATTATAGAATGAGTTAAATTTACAAACAAGTTTACACTGAAATAATCGCCCGGAGGCGAGTTTAAATTTAATAAAAAAAGAAAAGCACACCCTACTTGAACATGAAAGGGTTACCAAGCAAAGTTACCTTAATGTCTAACGATGTTATTACAAAATACAAGACAAGATATCCAGGGTCAAGCCCCTGATGTCAACAAGCAAATCAAATTCTAAAATTCGGCCAGCGTACGCAACGTTTTGATCACTGGGGTTGCACAGTAAAAATTACAGACGCCACTTATCTCGGCACACAAGATATATCGCACATACAATAAATACCTGGAGCTGTAAGCATGTTGGGGTAGCGATGACGTCCTCGGCGGAAGCTTGGCAAAGCTGCTGCAGGGGGTCCAACTTGAAAGAGAGAGCGGGAGTCGGCGACGGAGCTGGCAAAGATGACTTTAGTTTTCGGGGTGGCCCAGCAAACGTAATCAGAATTTGCAACTGCAATTATCCTCGAACAACACGAGTACACAAGCGGGGATAATCAAACGACGTTAGAACTATATGTGCACCAAAGGCAAATTTTGCGTCCCTCTGTACTTGAGAGCGGACAACAAAACGATACGATAAACGACGTTTTCGCCAATAAAACGATTCGCGGGCCTTTCCCTTAACTTCACGACCGCCTCGGAGTTCTTTTTGCACCTACGGCTAGAAGGCTGTCGCCGAACTACTTAAGCACGAAACAACGTAACCCCCCGGTTCCGAGGACCGGGGTGTGGACTTCACCACACAACTGTCTTATTCGAGGGTTCGCTACTAATTAATTCTTTCAAATGCACAGGGCTTAAGAACAACGTAACGGAAGAAAGTTTTGAACTCCAAAATTAATAATCCCACATGCACGGTTAACTAAGGGTTTATCAAACTTTATTTCCCATGGTCCCAAACCTGGACGTAAAATGCGTGGGCTGAAAACACCACAAAGAAGGCTTTAACGGGTGATACAATTGCTGAATTGGCAAAAGATAAGGCTTAAAGGAAAGTTTCCCACAATGAACGAAAGCTACTGGGTATCGGATTAAAATTCAAGGGCTTAAATATCAAATTACAAGAACAACAAAAAGCAATACGTAGAACTTTAAAGTGTTAGCACGCATTATCGACAATAATAAATTAAAGAAGGAATTCACGGTCACGAGCATCTGAACGCTGGCTAAAATGAATTCGAATATAAACTAGTACAGGGCCGAATCCAGGAAATTTTAAATAGAATAATTTCAGCTTAAATGCACTAATAATACCCAATCGTGGAATTGATAACAAGGATAGCTTAATGACGTCAAAATCACTTAACAGAGTTGTGATGAGTTTTCCAGGTGAAGATTGTGTGCGGGCTTTCTTTAGGAGAGAAAACCTTTTATGAACCCACTGTAAGACTCTAGTTTTGTCTCAAGATTGCCGTGACGTATTAAGTTGCCTATGTATTTTTTTCTGGGAACCCATCTTGCTGAACTCATACCCAATTTATCGTTCACTATTGTCAAAACGCTAGGTTGGCATATTACATGTCTTCCACTTCTAGAATCGCCTCGTCTCCAACAAAACTGTTTCTACCAAAATTTCATAGTGTAATACGATGGAACATCGTCTCCATGCACTGCAATCCTTTCTTCTCTGATTATTTTCGAATTATTGCAGTCGTTTTTGAGAAACTTAAAACTTCTATGCTCCATTTTCACAAGACTCATTTTCAGACAGAAAATAATCCAGAAAATAAATAGTAACGAATGAAACTCTATCAAATTTAACACATTACTATCGAGACTATTTGAGATTAACAGTTGAAGTACAGTCGTGTCGTCCTTTCACTACTTGGGAGAATGCGAGGCGTACCAGCGACTGAGGTATAGAACCATTGGAGCACCTACGCTTCGAATGGAAGAGTTGAACTCCCTATCCTGGGCCGATATTCTGATCTTCATTAGAAAATCAGGAAGGTTTAAGCAGGGAGAAGAGCCCATCGAAGAGGACGATAATGAAGGTGGTTGAGGGGATGGCATGGGGTTGGCAAAAAGGGCCTATGGTGGCCTACTTGCCAGACTTCGGTCTCCCCACAACTACTACTACAGTCGTGTTTATTAAAGTGTTGTACAGCATTTGTGCTTTGTTACTATGAATTCATTACACAAGTTCAAAAAAGTGTTGTATACGCAAATTTTGTGAAAGTATACATCCAGGTCTACCTAGTTAATTATACAGTGTGAGCCTTTGTTCAGTATAAACGACCAATAAACTTATAACTGTCTCTGTACAACAGATTTTTGAACACAACTGCACATGTTTCTGTATTGGCTAGGTGGAAAATGTTTCTAGTTTACCTCAGATTTTTTAATTCAAAAATTTGTGTTTAGATTTTCGGAATTGCTCATTCTCTGCTTGATTACCCATTATATACTTGTCAATAACAAATACTATATAATCAGTTATATAATTATTTAGGTAACAGTTTAGTAGGAATTTTGTTGTTTCATAATCTCTCGGTAAAACATGGTTGCATTGTATAAGTGGAAATATTCAATTTATTGAGAATATTCGACAAACATAAATCAGCGTTTGACTCTAATTAACAGATTCCAGATTAGTAAAGTGGTGCTAGTAAATTTTGTATTTTATTTATTTATGATCGACACAGTTACATCATTATTTTGATTCATCGACTACTATGTAAACAGGGTTATTCAATTTCGACACTTGAGATTTTGGAAACGGTAAGAGATTCAAGGTCGGTTAAATATGGACAAGGTTGAAGATTTTAATACTGAATAATATTCAAAAAAGGAATTGGACCTAGGCGTGTTATAAATTGATTATATGTTACTGAGAACAAAACTATCTCAACATTATTAGGTCACTTTTTAAAGGAGCGTTTAAATCGGATTTTATCTACTTTGCGTTCGTACTGAGGCTATTGCATACTCGTTTGCGTATCGTAATAGACAAAAAGCGATGCTATAATAAAAATACTATAAACAGAGTAATTTTTACTTAAAAAGTGACAAAGTAAATAAAATACTGTATGATCTCGTTTATAAGGCATTTTGTCGCACTTGTTCCTTTAGGGCACTCCTCGCTTCGCTCGTCGTACCCTAAACCCGTGCATGCTACAAAATGCTTTTTATAACACTCGTATCATAATACGGAAGGGGTCATAATTATAACGGGTGTTCATAAACAGTCGTCATCCCAGTTGCCTTAAAAAACAAAATGTTATGTCTTTGATTAATTCGTACAACACAATGAAACTTCATTGAGTACTGTCATAGCGCATTTTTTCTCAATTTTAATAGACATACGTTTCTGAAGTCAAAACCTACTGGGATGACGACTGTTTATGAACACCCGTTATATAACAGCAATAAGATAACATGAACAACCAAATAGAATGCTTGAGTAAGAAATAGATGACCATACCATAACAGCTATTTATGCTACAAGTGCTAAAGGTTGACGTTGATGCACGAGACATGAAAATTATGAAACGAAGCCGAAGGCTGAGTTTCATAACATGTCTCGTGCATAAACGACTTTTAGCATGCGTTGCATACAATATTTTATCTACGACCTTTATTTTACTGTTATTAATCCATAAATATCGATTTAACAAAGGTTTGCATCTACAACACTTCTAATCATAATAAACAGTAAGCCTCCGCGCGGGCAAATGTTTGCGAAACCAGTACTGTCAAGGTCAGTTACTAAATGTAATTAATACTCCACATCTGACTGTATTCATTACATAACGCTTAATTATTTCAAAAACACTTTACCTGTAACGCAAGAAGCAACTAGAATAACTTTACAACTTCACTTCTAGTTCGAAATTGTAGTTTTATAACCTCACTTCACTTTTAGCACATGTGCTAAAAGTAAACAGCTGATTTCTTTAACCACGGTAAACTATAAAACGTCACTTTTAGTGAAACAAGCTAGCGCTAAAAGGCCTACTTTTAGTAGTGGTCGTAGATAAAATTATTTTAGTAGGCATGTTTAGTTGACTTATGTCATAATTAAAATAAGCGTCATGCTTACTGGAATATTTACTACTATGTTCATCTCGTTCTTACTCAAACAATACGTGTTATTTTCTTGTTCATGTTATCTCATTGGTGTTATATATAATTGTGGCCCCATCGGTATACTATTATATGTATATTCATAATTTTCAGATATTGATTCTTCCTTATTTTAGATGTACATCAAGGATGGTCATGGGCCTATGACACTATTAAGAAGAGCGTTCGCTCTTCTTTGATATAAGGTATGCTACACTTATATTCATAAATAACCGAGGTGTGTAAGAAAAATTTCATCGGTTTTCCGATTAAACAATTAGGGCTTACTGTAAATAATGTGTTTTTCACATATCTCCAGTATGTATACCGTGTGTTTAAAAAGAAATTACATAAGGGTTGGCCATGGAAAATAAGTAGTGTCACCAGCAAGCTTTAGAATTCATTAACTGTCATCACTGTTGTTGTTATTGTAAGTTTATATATCGTATACGCTGATATCGTGATTGAAATTTCTAAAGATTGCTGTCTCTAAAGCTTGCTGTTGGCATTAATTTTATTTTCCATGGCCTACCCCTATGTAATTTATTTTTGAACACATGGTAGAAGTGTAACAAATCTATATTTAAAGCAAATATAAAAATAAGCTCTTCTTAATGGTTCCATAGTCCTTGATCTGTATTCAAAATAAGAAAGTTCAGTTAGTACGTATCAGTATCTCGAAAATTAGAAAAACAAATAAATTTCTGAAATCAGATTTCACCTCTTCTTTAAAAAGTAACATAAATAATAATGTCGAGGCAGTTTTGTTCTAAGTAACATTTTTGTTTTTTGGGCATAACTCAAAAATTAAGGCAACAAATTTTGCATTCTTGTCCCGCCTATGCATGCATTGTGTGATTTTGATATATATACACTTTGGCACTTCAAGTGATGCGGCTCGATCAACATTGAATTTAATTAATTAACTAATAGATCGTGAACAACAAATAATAAAATACACAAAATAATAAATTGCCCTAACTTACCAATTTGATGCTATCAGCAGGAGCGGGATGGACGGAACCCCGTGCACCATGTAGGTAATGGCAGATAGCAAAACATTTAAGAAATAAAGTGCGAAAGCTCGTACAAGCACATATTTTAAACAAAACTAAGTGGATATTATATTCTAGTTTTCTAGTATATACACGCTTATTTTGATCCCATTTTGTGAACGTGAATTCGTTCCTTGGTCTTACTATAAATGTATTTACAATTTATTTTAGTTTTGGTCTGCGTATGTATCGTGCAAAATGCAGTACAAGGATGCCGTTGGTTACACCTTAGAACAAATAGACGTGATCAAACGATTCGTTAAGAAGTATTCCAATTATTTCCAGTTTGCTACATCAACTGATGGTAAGTTTAACAAACGCCATAAAATAAGAAAAACCATTCTTATACAGATGTACCCAAATCCACGACTAGTGTAGATTTAATTAAATCAGATGCAGCTACAGAACACTTTTTTTTCTTCGAATTATTAATGCCACACAAGGAGTTATCTTCATATTGACATTAGGATTAAAAATATGATAAAATAAAATTGGATTTTAGGTTAACTACCAGTAAAAATAAAATGACAACTGTGACGTTTCTTTAACTTCCTATTATGTAGACTATTCAACACTATAATATATAAGCTAATCATATTGCAGACATTTGCTTTTTTCAACCAATAAGAACAGTATATTACTGAATATTAGGTACCATGCAAAATATCCAAAAAACAATACATCTACTCAAACACAAAGTAGCCTTGTTGCAAAGTATCTCTAGCAACAATGTTCGACCTTAGTAATGTCTCTATGTTAGGTAAAAATAAACATCAACAAACTGTGTAAAGAAAGATTGGCTTGCTTTACAAATTTTAAAATGTTGGGTTTTCGAAGTATTCCTCTGAATTTAATTGAGAATGAATAATTATACTAACTGTTGGATTATTTTTTAATGAAGTTAAGCGTTATGTATTAATATTGTTAAATAGTCGTCCCAAATGTCACTCGAAGTGGATATATATTTTTGAAATATTTTGCCATTTCCATAGAAATTATTGCAAATTTCACTCAACAATATCACATTTAAATGTCACTCGCCTTCATCTCGTGAAATTTTTAATACGATTTGGTTTCGTGAAACGCAATAATTGACATGGAAACGGCAAAATATTTGTCAAAAATATATCCACTACTTGTGGTATTACCCTTGATTATACAACTCATTATAAATTTGGCCAATAGTAATTGAGAATTTTACTTAGTTACAAGGTATAGATAAATGGGGCCTTAGCATAAGTTTAAAGGAAGCGGAGTATTTAGTAGTCAACTCGAAAGCACAATATGAAGTCTTAATAAATGAAGATGTCACAGTAAGACAAGTAGAAAGGTTTAAATACCTCGGTGCTACAATACAATCGATGAAAAAGGTTTGGGAACAGAAGAGATCAGAACTCGAATAGTACAAAGTACTTAAAATCAATTTGATGGGACAATAAGTACTATCTCTAACAAAAACATAAAAAGAATAGGTAAAGTAATGGTAGAGTCGGTGCTATATTATGGCAGTGAGGTATGGACTGTAACAGCGGAAATAAAACGAAGACTAGACACAGTTCAAATGGACGAAAAAGCGGAAAGGTATCGAGACGAGATAGAGTGACGAACGAGGAAATAAGACGCAGAATGAGTTGTGGACAGAACTGAACGGAAAGCGTTAAACTGGTTTGGTCATCTGATGAGAATGGAGGAGACGACGTGGTCTATGAAGATCTTTAAATGGTAAGAAAAAAAGAGGTAGACCACGCAAACCATGGAATGAGGGTATTCGGAGAGCCATAGAGAGGAACCTGGAAGAAGACCAAGCACAGGACAGGGAGGTTTGGAGACAGGGAACAGGAAGGCGGAATTTGGCTGTATTGTAAACTACCATAACTGAAACCGGTTGTAAACTTCATGCAACACCTTAAAGCACCACGAACGAACGCCAATGGAAAATGTCAATGTCCAAACATAACATTGTACGTGTAGCTAACATCAACTAGTTAAAATAACTAGCGCCAAAATAATGACCACTCAAAAACGTTCGATTATTTCGAAAGGCACTGTGTATCATCTCTACGCTCAAATTTGCCTGTTAATGGCGGCCAACAATCGTATGGCCACACTGTCTTGTATATAGTCACTGTACACTCGGCAAGGTTGTGAACCAAACTATAATTAATGATGGGTCGGTATGTGAAGAAGTGTTGTTTCAAATTGTGCCGATTTAGTGTAGGAGACACAAATTTTCCAAATGCATAAAAAACATACTAATATAAACGTTTTCTGAATGCATCTGTCAAATCAAATAATTGTTAGAGATTGGCCCACCCGTCAGGAGGCGCTGGTGTCACCTGTCCGCTTTTTGAAAAGTGCGTAAATAGTAAACTCATACGTCAAACTGACACTGACAAATCATTTAAAATGCGTGAAAAGCATTTTGAACCAAAGTAAATTGTTGCAATTGTGCACGACTATTGTACGTAAGATTGACAATACTTAATAAACAATATTGCTATTTGAATTACTTAAAATATATTGGTTATTCGCAAATATTTTGTTTGAATTTTCTATAATTATTGTAAACTTCAGAACCTATAAAGATTTTGCATATTCCGATTTATGCGGTTCAAAACTTTAAAATCAAGATTCTGATGAAGGCAAATTATGTATATGCAAAATTTGTATTGGTGTTGACGGCATATCCTTGACTATTCCCCTCAGATAATATAAACCAATCCCATCAATCAATTTTCAAAATTTGAACCAATCAAAGTTGAATACAGCGAATATTTTGCACAAGTGCAATACCCGGGTATTTGCACAAGTGCATATTCGAGTATTTGCGAGAAGACAACCAAACCAACTAGGTACACAAGAAATTTCAGAAAGAAAACTGAAAACTCTTTGAAAATGAATAGTGTGGTATACAAAGAATGACATTTCTTCGAGAAATAGTCTTGCAATATTCCCCGCGTGCATTCTGTATAATTCGAGTATTTCTCTCGAACGCTTCGCGTTCTCGACAAATACTCGAATATACAGAATGCACTAGGGATATAACTACTGATTATTTCCTTCATATCCATAATAATGCGTAATCACCATGGTTTCTGTCAGTTTAATAATGACTAAAATTCAAACGTCAAAATTTAACCGCGGTTAAATTTATGTCAAAATTTAATCGCTTGTGCATAATTTTAACATGATTATTAAAGGTGCTTCACCAACTGAATTTTATCTATTTATTCAGGAAATAATCACGCCGAACATCCCGCGTGCATGTAAACTCGCCTGAATAAATTTTGACTATTTTCTGCCAGAATGTTTTGCTCTGAAGAAATCTATCTCGTAAATTTTCCGCTTCAAAATCCCTCGTGCTACGCACTCGGGATTCTTGTTGAGCGGCAAATTAACTTGACAAATTTCTTAGCAAAACATTCTGACAGAAAACGTCAAAATTTAATCGGCTATTTTAATGCACTTGGGATATTACTGTTGATTAATCCAACTATCCTAGTAATGGCGTATTTAAATTTTGCCGACTTGCTGGAATAGTTTCTGGCCCACCCGTTGTAAGGCGCTGAAACTTTTATACAAGCTTACTATGGGAGAAATCGCTCTATTAGTGGTTGCTTTGTGATCTTAGATTTGTCCGGATCACGGCCAACTAAATTACTATGGCCTGCACGTAGGGAACTAGAGATCCTGTATATAGTTTACTAAGAGTTAGGCAAACAGCCCGATTTGACATACATTTTTTATCCAAATTAGATATTTGACATATGTCGAACAAAACGGTTATGGGAACCAACCTTGCTAAGTTGCCTTTGATGGGAGAGTTTTCAGAGTATTGGTCATTCTTAGGATCTCTGGAACAGACTATTAGGAATATACGGCCAATTTAGTTAAGATTTAGATTTGTATGTGTGAAACTATCGGTCGTAACATGTTATAAAATATGTAAGAGAGACACTTTTATCACACATGCCATGTAAAAAGTGATCCAAACCAATCAAAATGTATCCCGTTGTTTGCCTAACTCTTAATAGTAACCTATATACAGGGACTCTATAGGGAACACCACCTGTAGCCACCTATTGTGAGAATTTAAAAGCATTGAGTGTGTTTCTTAGCTCAAATGCCAAAATCTGACGTTTAACTTTAAAAGGTTAGTTGCACCATGAAATCTCAGTTTATTGTTTTTGTTGAAATTTAACACAATTTCTAATAAATCAATACATAAAGTAAGTTTATTTGTGGAAGTTTTAATCCACGGTCTTGCAGATAAATTAATCGTAGCAAGGGTCCTGGCACGGTAGTTGACAATAATGGGGAGATAAAATTATCACAGATAATCTGTTGTTGTATTTTTAATATACAAAGGGAAAACTGCAGAATCTGGAGCCATTTCCCCTGCTATTGGTAATATTAATTATTATTAACCGTGTTTCTCTAGTAACCATAACCAAAATTATCAGGAAAGCAATAAAAGGAGGGGAATTGGCCCCGGATTCTGCAGTTTAGTCGATACAAATGCTATGGATGCTGAATAAATGTTGGTTTCAGCCATATCATTGATTTTTAAACTTTGGATTTTCAACCGTAGTTCTACTGGTAATAACAATCCCTCGCTATTGATGGATGCTGTTTGGAGAGATGGCAGTTGGGCAATACTACTAATAAAACTAAAATGTTCTGCGCTATTTGAACTGGCAGACGATTTAACTATTCCACAGCACAAAATTTGCCTAGTGCATATTCTGCTTTCTGTTCGGGCATCTGTAGCTTCATTGAGAGAAAGTTGCTTAAACTGCATCAGAACTGAATGCTCGTGTTAATACATAATAGAAGCCAGCTTGCTTAAGAAGAAATTTTATGCATAAATAAGTACTTTCTGAAGAAAATTCTAGAGCGTGTGCGGTTTCCTTTGTCAATCCTGGTAATCCCGTACTACATGAACGTAAGGTGCAATGCTGCTATCCAAGGGACGAATGTATTGACTTTTGTTTGAAACGTGTATTTGGAAAAAATTATAAATATTCCCCATGTATGTTACTGTAGTATTAACGTTAAGAAAATTATTGTCACCGGATTCTTTCAAAAATTTAAATGAACTAGTCACTGTAGGAGCAAATATTGGGATAGCTCGCAGAACATTCATCTTTTTAAAATTGTGGGATATAAATGCATTCCTGTTAAATATCGAACAGATTTAACTGGTCATCCCTTCCGTAAATTATATAATAATCTCAAATACGTTGAAGTAATTTTCCATTCGAGAAATACATATCACGTTCTAAAAACAAATTTGTGGCAATTTTAAAGCACGACAATAATCGAATAACAAAAATAGTGGTAGTGCCGAAAGAAAAGGATGCTCAATGTAATTTCTAATTGATCCGCCACTCAACATTATAAAAAGTACGACATTAGATAACAAGAAGACCTCAGCTGTTACGATAGTGATAACCTTATGGGTGCCAATGGTTAACTGCACAGCTTGTTTAACCTTTATCAGCAGAAACCCGCAAGGAGTTTGTTGTGCAGGCTGCAAAAAACAATACAATCATTTTTATGTGGCAAAAAACAACGATATTATTATACCGGGGCTACTATAGAAATGCTCTCGATGTGCAAAGAATTGTCTGGTGCTTGATATTGCATATGTGCATTTCTGTTTCCCGTTTGTGTTTTCCGTTTTCAATTTAATTGAGAACCGATTATTTTGGTGTTTAATTTGAAAATGTGGTTAAGATGTAACTGTTGCATTTTTTAACCTGATAATTAACGTAGTGTTGTGTAATGCTTTATATACATTTCCACGAAGAGTGCATAGAAATAAACAAATTTGACATTATAATCTTAAAAATAAAAATCTACGGTACCCCCCACCCACGAAAAGCGCCCTTCCGTGCTTTCCAAGAATACTTCGATACTCAGCATCACTCCGTTTCGATAATACAATGAAATGCTATGAACCAGTTATTTATAAAAAAAAAAACACAAAAAAAAATTTTTTTTTGCCGACGACCATAGGTCAAAAGTTGATGTTGCCTTCATTTTCGGAGGACCTATCGTATGAAAACGATCCAAGACTTCAGGAAGGTTCCTGGCGACCGGAATCGTGTACACATACGAACATACATCCCCCGCACAGCACGTTTAGGCACCCCCTCAATGCGGGGGATTGATCTAGTGGGCTGGGATCTTCACCAAAAGATCCGCACCGCCGAGACGGAGATTTGATATAGTGGGTTCATTAGTCGGTTGGCTCGAATTTTAGAGATATTTGACTCAGAGTGGTTTTCGATATGAGGGAATTTCAATACTTCGTACACTTCGTGTCGAAGTAAAACCAAATTTGGATGGTCAAACTATAACTATTTTGATTGTTAGAATAACATTTAAGTTGTCAATACATTTTCAAAGGTCACTTAATCCATTCATATTTCAATTTTCGACATTTGAAAAATAAGCATTTCTATAGAAACAATATATGTTATTGTATTACATATGTCAAATATTTAAATTTGCCGCCATAAATAAAATAGGTACTTTTCAGTATTAATTACTAGATGTCTCTAGGCGGTGTTCTCTATGTGCAGGCCATAGTATTGAATTTAGTCGGCCATGGTCCGGATATAGGCGCTGTCCGGAAATGGGCCCCCCTACCCTATTCGTTTCATGGAATAGTGAAACTCCTTCAGTGCCCGGTTAATTGTGGAAATCGAAACTTTTGATCGATTCAACAGCGTTTTTTTAGCAGCCGTTAATATTTGCCTTCGATGACCTGCTGATAGTTTATTTACATGTCTGCCCAGTTTGTAAATGTTTTGCATACAACTGTCTTCCCACAGCACAAGAAGACAGTCCATGATTCAGTGAATTAAAAACTAACCCACGCACCTCATTGCTTATCTTGCTGTTTTGCCTTCTTGCACGTTTCATGTTTGACAGATGTTGTAACTAGTGCGAATATACAGAGAATTTATTTTAATAGTTAACATAAGCGTTTCGTTTCTATGCCAGCATTTAATCATACAGGTCATTTCCAGAGTTACAAATGAGACCAATAGATTAGAGCCTGTATTTTACGAGTTAGAGGTCTTGCCATATCTCAGCGATCACAAATGCTCAGTCGAGCAAGGGAGAAAACTGTAGAGCGAGACGCCCAAATGGTGTTTTCAGTACAACCTAAAAACATCAGGCTATGATAAGTTTTTCGGACTTTTTCCACTGTCTAGGGTGCAAATCACACAACGTTTCGGGACAGTGGAAAAAGTCCGAAAAACATATCATAATAACCACTGACAAAAAATTACATTCAGAGAACATCATCAAGTTAGCTTGCAGGCGCGAAATTTAAAATAGGTTGTGTCAATATTTCGTGTTTGTTTGATAAAACTTTTTTTGATAATAAACGGAAATATAAGCAAATAAAAAACGCAAAAATTAACTTATAAGCACGAAAATAGCAAACGATATCAAACGCAGCAACATCGCAATGATATTTTCAGGTTGGTCAGTAGCCTTGCTTATGACGTATTTACAGAATTTCGATCACTGGGCAGGGTCGCTGAGATATGGCAAGCACTCTAACATAGGAATTATTACTTGTCAAAAAGACAATTAAAAGTTATCCTAATGTATACCACTGAAGAAAAGATACAACACATAAGTTGTTCCTACGTATCTACTTTTTAGTTGCATACCTACATTCCGGTAATAAAATGAAAGTTTCTTATTAGCAAGTACCTAATTCAAATTTGTATGTTAACTCGTAAAATAAACGCTCTAATCTATTGATTTCATTGGTAACTATGGAAGTGACCTGTATGACTAAATTCTGGCATAGAAACGAAACTGCTATGTTAACCATTAAAATAAATTCACTGTAGGCATCATTTTGACGTTGTTTTTATGATATTAGGTCAAAATTACAGAAACATATTTACTCAGTTTAATGATTGACAGCTTTATTGTGACGACTGACAATGTCACTAGATTGTCGGTGGTTTATATGTTAAAATGATATATTTAGCCCACTGTATAACTGTGAATTGGCATTATTTTCATTACAAACACGGTCGTGATAACTACCGGGTGAATGATATTGCCATTTGTCGTGAATTTTTGACAATATGGGAACTGCCACTTATATATGTTCTTCCGGGTTATGCCGTGGTCGTCGATTTAAACTTGACGTTTCGCTGCTCATGCTGTCAGCTTCTTCAGACGTTTTCTAAAGACTGCTCTTGGTGCCTTCTGCTCCTGGTTATTTAACGAGGAGTCGTTACGGTTGGCTGCTCATGTAGATCTTGTATGTTATTCGTTTTTCCGCTTAGTTGCCCATGTGCAACTAGTTTATGGTTTGATTGATTTTGCAGAGCTACCTTTCATGTGTTACTAAGGCGGTAGCCGTCTTCTCGATTGAAATCGTTTGCATTTTTAATAATTTCTAGGAATTCACGAATAACACGAGGAAGTAGTATGTTCACGGAGTCATTATTTATTCTGTGGTCCCCTGGTCCTAATAAGTATTCTGGGAAGGCTGATATTTGTGTGTTTCCAAGTGGTGTATGGCTTTTATTCGACATTGGATGCCTCTTGTTAAACGGCTTCTGTTTGTAGCCTGGGCAAAGAACCTTTGTTGGAGGGGGACAAACTGAAGGTTCTCTAGCTCTCCTCCTCTAGCTAAGGTGGAAAGTTTAGGGGATAGAACATCACCCTGACGTGCTTCTCTTTAATTTGATTTGTTCTGCTTCCAATTCATCGCCAAACTTAATATGCATTGTGGGGGAGAGAGCAGTCTGATAAGGTGGTAGTTTGAATATCTGTAATATCTGTATATTAAACAATAGACTCGCCGTTGCATTTACCATATACTTGGTATTTTTCCTTCTACTAGGAAACAATTTAAGAGAGTTTTTAGTGCACATTAAAGAGTGCCACTGTCCACCTTTATCATTTCACTTGTAAAACGGTCTCAGGCCAAATTCCGATATGGAATGTAGCGTTCCGAACTTCACTCTACCTTCTTACGGCCTTCACCTATGGCTTTTATGTTTTATATTTGATTTAGTACGTTTTAAATGACATCTGTTGCTAACTCTGGTAGTTATTCAGAGCCTGTATTTATACAGTGACCGCCAAAAGGTCGGCATCAAATGGGAAAAAAATATTTTTGGTTTTTCAAAAAAGCGTTTTACGACACTAATTTGTGATTGTCCAGAAACCTATTTTTAGCCCCTATCATATATACTGAGTGATTTTTGCTTATTAAGAAAATGGCGTTTTACGAAATTGTCAAAATCCAAAAAGTGGAATTTTTCAGAAATTAAGTAAGATTTTAATGAGATTTCTTAGCGTGTGTAAGTTTTAGTTAACTGAACAATTTCAAAGCTAGAACACCTTAATTTTATATTATTTTTTCCAATTATAAATCTTTAGTCTTCACATAAAAAAATTGAATTTTAATATTAAGTCTTGATATGTGATATTTTGAAAAATATTTTAAAAATTAAAAAATTTCATTTTTGCTGAAGTTAAATACAAATAGGTGTTTTCTGGCATTGAGATCATTCAGTTAGATAAAACTAATACAATCTAAAAAAATCTAATTGAAATCTTACTTAATTTCCGAAAAATAGCTCTTTTTAGATTTTGTCACTTTCGAAAAACGTCATTTTCTAAAGTAAAAATCACTCGGTATAGTATATGATAGGAACTAAAGAGATTTTTGGACGAGCACAAATTATTGCTATAAAAAGTTTTTTTTGAAAAATCAAAAATAAACGAGTTTCCCATATTATGCCGACTTTTTGGCGGTCACTATATAATAATAATAATTATAATAATATAATTTCTTTCTTTTGAAAGATGTTCCGCATTGTTGTTGAGTACGGTTTTTGATAGATTTTTTTAATTTTTAATATTCTTGTTTTTCTTAGTGATAGTTTACATCTCAAACTTTTTTCATATCTTTATTTTCTTCAATAAGGTTTCTGATAGGTTCGGTATTGTATGTCGTAATGTCTTTATTAATTAGTTCCTTTGCCTGTTCATTTCTTTCTTTATATTCATCAGTATATTTATTGCACTTCCTTCTTTGTTTTATAATTTTTAGGGTATCTTGGCTTAATTTGGACACCTGTTGTCTTGTACTTTATGAACATATCTTTTTTGTTTTTAAGTATTGTAATTTATTTGCTTGTTTTTTAGTAAGGTGGGGCAAGAGCGTTTACGGGGCAAGTGCAGTTTCTGCCATTATATTTCAAGTTTATGCATATATTGCACAGCCACCTATGAATAGTACATCTAACTAATGTATTCTTTCCTATTTTACCGGCTGGACATGTTCGGTTCCGTTATCGTTGTGATGAGACACCTGCGAAAGTTTGCTTATGATTTCTGTTGTGCGACCAGTTAGTGGTATTTTATTAATCGTCCAATATCTTCAAAATTAACTATGTTTTTGTGGTGAATTTTGGTGAGCATGCAGGTTTTTAGGTTCTATTCACTATTCTTAGGGTATTTCTCTTCTTGTTTACACGAAATTATATATTTGTGGGTAAGCCGCACTTACCCTGGCCATTTTAATTGCCGGGGCAAGTGCAGTTATTTTAGTGGGGCAAGTGCAGTCAATAAAGCCCCACTTATTAGAATTATGTGCGCAAAAGTAATAGAGGAGCAGGGTATTCTCAAGAGACACTTACAATAGCAGTAGATCTTGTCATAAGTGGTTCGTTAACAACTTATAGAGCTAGAAAGATATACAAAATCCCTAAAAAATACTCTTGCTGATCATGTTAAAGGACTAAAAGGTAGATTAAGTTCTGATTATGACAGGAGACCAGACTTTACTCCTGAAGAAGAGATATCGCTAGCTGACTGTATTCGCTGTTTGGAGAAATGGGGATTCCGCCTGACTAGAAAAGAAATACATAATACAAATTAAAAAAAATCGAAAGAAGAAAAACATTGTTCAACAGAAGAATATACGTAAATATAGTTCTGATGAAAGTGGCCTAGATTCTTGGATAAGTAATGCTAGTTGTGACAGAATAACCGAGTTCGACGATTTGTCAGATAATGAAATGGAGGAAAAGAGAATTTATTGCTGAATTCTCAAAGATAATCCAAACTCCAATCCGCAAAGCAGGGAACATAACGAAACAATTAATAATGATGAAAATCAAATCCTCACAATTCAACATGGCGACTTCGTTTGATCACATTTTTATGGGAAGAAAAAAACTTGCGAATATTTACATCTCGTAACAGGAGTTTCAGAAGGTGAAGCTGAAGTGACATGTTTAGGCAAGTTGAAAAAGCCATGTGAATATCGGCTGGGTGAAAACGACAAATGCTCAGTTTTGCTGTCTGATATCATAAAAAAGCTTCCACAACCAAAACTATTAGTATTACTACATGGTAATTTCCAAAAATATGTTTTTCCGGAGTCCGTTAAAGTTTCTGAATTATAAATAAATGTAATAAGTATGGACCTATTTAGAATTATATTCTTTTGTTTTTAGTAAGTAAGTACTTACTTATAAGTGATTTAATACTTTTTTGGTATTATATGTCTATTGTAGTTTTTTTAAAATAAAAAAGCCTTGTGTTGTTTTCCATAGCTCTTATTTGAGTAATTTTAGATAAATACCTCGGCAGTTAGTAATTTTTATATCTTGCAAATGAAAGATTTTTGGTTTGGTGCACAGTAAAGAATATACATCAAGTTGTATTGCACTAGCCCCGTTTGTTAATCACAGTATGGTGTTCGGAGAAAAAGGCCCTGACTGCTCTTGCCCCGTTTTGGTGGAGCAAGTGCGTCTATGGTAAATAAAATAAAAAAATTAAAACTCATTTATCTAACAATACTTTATCGAACCAAATATACTGTGTTACATAGAGTATGCACCAAGCTACTATACTGCTAAGAGAAAAATTCCGTTAGAAAATATTATTGACGTTACAGCGATTGGATGTTACACTTATCATTTTTTGGGTCGCACTTGCCCCACCTTACCTTAATCCTTTCTTCTTCTTTGTAATTTTTCCGCCGTTGGAAATATTTCAGCTTGGGATAGTTTCTTGCCTTCTAATCGTAATTCTATACATAATAAAGCATTTGTGCCACGTAGTCAAGCTGTTGCACCAAAAGCAAAATCTACTCAGTGCTGTATGTATAGACAAGCACTCCCTACCAAGAACATACGTGCATACATTTCTGTAGGGGATCGTTGATGTTGTCGTGAAAATTATCAAGTTATCAAACGGCCACCGCCATTTTTCTTTGATTTATGATGAGATGGATAGTCCCAAATCGTCTATTTGAGTTACGAGGACTTCAAGACTTCTTGGATGACATTTGTGATCTGCTAGACTATATTGATAAGGTCAAAGCTCCACGTTATTTTGCCTATAAGTTTATGTTTATAATTAAATATTAATCGATTAAATTGCCCTATTTATTTATATTGAATATTGAAAATGATTTCTGCTAGCTTCTGTAGATGCACTTGACTGAAAATCAGAGTGGATTCCTTTTATCTAGATTGCTTATTCTGAAATTTGATGTTCCTATTTTAATTATGACAATTTTAAACTTCTGTCAAATGTTAAGTCAAAATAGTTTTTGAAAATTCAATCACAAATACTTCATCGTTACATTGGTCATATAACAATCTCAAATAGTAGGCACTCCCTTAATTAAATTAATTCACTTTAATCTTTATTTTATTTCAGTTCTTATATAATACCTGGATTCATTTACCTTTTATTAAACTTAGCACTCGTGTCTGATGAAACCAGTTCGTCCAACTCTGCAACCGATCACACCACCAATGCTCCACTCAAAATTACGGTGAATGCTTCAACTGATAACCAAACTGCGAAAAATTTCCACGATTAGGATCTGAATTAACCCAGAAAACTAGTTTGCCCCAGGAATCAGCCTACACAGCCCCATCACAGCACAGATCCAAACAGACCCCAGTTATAGTTGTTTTTCTTTAATATTGAATCCAAATTACTCCTTTGAAGTAGATTACACGTCAGTACCAAGAATCCCGACCAGAGAGAAGCCTTCTTTGACAAGCCCCATAAACATGCTCACTCTGCCAACGACTTCATTGCGATTCTCTTCCCTTGTAAATTGTTTGTTGTATTCCAATTCAATCGATGCAAACCGCCAAATGTAATCCCACAATACACTTAATTCAGTATTTTTTTCTATTTATATGCTTTTGTAGATTAGAACTGCTTTAGTTTGCTATTCTTACCATATTTTTTATCTTCCTCCATTTTAGTCTGCTTACTTTCTTACTTTTAACATTTCATTTTATTTCTTGTATACCACGCTAATTTTATCTTAAACTGAAACCCTTTTATACACCAAACATATTTAAACTTTTTAAAAAGGTTTATTCATAAATTTCTTATTACACAAATCGGTTACATCTTTTCGTTTCAAATTTTCTATATCAATAAAAACAAACTCCTTAGCGATTTTACTTATTTTCCCCATCCAACACACTATAAAAGCTTTTTATTTGATTACTGCATACTGCGTTCAATAGTCTATTTCGAAAAAGTATTTGTCAACAATTTCCAAATTCATTTTATATATTAAATTAAGTTAGAATCCTCCTGTTTCTCAATCAGCTCCATTTTATTAAATTATAAATGCTAGTTTCTTTCTTTAGTAAATGCATCTTAATAATTTTAATATCCAATTCACATCTAAATTGATCTTTATAATTTTTAATTACTATAATCTTTTAATTCTATTAATCTGATTTTTTACTTTCCTCATCTGAAAAATGAAGAAAGTATTCTAATCACGAAAAAATCACCTTCCGATATTTCTTCAGATCTTCACGTTTCAAGGTCCCCAGATGACGAAAAAGAGGTTTTCTTAATTCCGTCTGTCTGTCTGTCTGTCTGTTGGCAGTAAACTATTTGTCGGAGGAAGACAATAGTTTGCATACATATTATATATACAGGGTGAGCACCTTAAAAAAATAAATTTTGTTTATTATTGGGTTAATTTTGAAATAGAAGGAAGTAATAACTTTCATATACGTCAGGTTTTACATTTGTCGAAAATAAGACTCAACCGATACAGGATAATGTCACAAAAGAATAAAAACGTTTCAACAATAATACCGTTCTGTTCAAGAGAAGCGCGCGCCGCTCTTATTTCTATAAGGCTTGTTGGCGCAGTTGGACTTATCGATGCAGTTACGATCGCTGCGGAGAGGCGGTTACGATCGCTATGCAGGTGGCGTAGGTTCAAACCCCAGCGGGATACATTTTTTTTTAATTTGCAAATTGATCTAATTCGGGGGAGGAAAGTTCTGGGTAAAGCCTTTTACAGATTTTTTACCCGTGTACCAATATCATAACAATATACATGACTTGAACTGAGCATGTCAATTAACTTAGCTTGCCGACATGTTTGCCTAGGTAAATAACCTTTATGTGTCCCCGTAAGGTGAACTTATATCCATCTTCAAGGTTTAAGACAAAGTGAATGGCGCGATATAATAACTTAAAAATTTAAAGTATGACATGAACATTTGGGTTCTTACGTAAAAATTTTAATTATTATTTGTATAAATATGTATATATTTATAGTTGTATGAATACTATTAATAACTTTAAAAATATAAAAAGACATTTTTGAAATAAACTAGTGTTTATTAAAAAAAAATAACCAAAATTATACATGTCACAGTTGTGTCATACTTTACATAAAACATAGTTATTTCTGAATTCCCAAGAACTATTTGTTTTCAACTGAGTTGAAATTATGGGCAAAATAAGTTTTAGGGTAAGCAGGAGCGATCCCCCATTTATGAAAATACAATTCCAGTTTTTTTTTGTCACCATACTTATGTTAAACTCAATTGGGGAACACGCTGTGTACGTATGTGCTTTTCTCTTTTTTGCACTAGTTAATTTGGCTCTCCTCAAACCAATTTTTTATGTTTTTACCTGTTGTGATATTGTAGGATCAGTCCAATTCCAACATTTCAATATGGAAAGTTCCTGAAGTGCAAGTCTCACATCAGTAACTAACTTTACTTTTGTGTGTCCACGGATAGGTTACACAAGAGGAAACACTTTTTTATTAGTGATTTCTCAAAAAATCGTATTCTTGATAAGTCGCTGAATCTTCTCAAACTAATAATGCACTTACCAAAATTGAAATATCTCTTTTCGTATACGAGGGAGGTTCGAAAATATGATAATGGCTCAAGAATAAATAAAGTACCCTTATTTTTCAAAATACACAAAAATGTTATTTGCAAAAGTTGTTTATAATTGAGAGAAGGTGGAAAATTGTAGTCACAGCCACCTATCTGAGAAAGGATTTTCACTGGTTTTTATCTTTTTCTTCTTACCACCCCGTGTATTACAGAAAATGGAATACTTTAAAATTATTATGGTACCCAAGTGCATTGTTAGTTTCAGAAGATGCAGCGAAATTTAGCAAGAATAAAATTTTCTGTGATATCAGGAATAAAAAAGTTTTTCCTCTTGTATCATCTATTCGTGGACACACTGTATATTTACTTCATAACTTACTACTTAAACGTTTATTGAAACATATATTTTTTCAGATATAACAAACGCAATCAAGAACAAGAAAATAGCAAGCCTAATAGGAATAGAAGGTGGACATTCGATAGAATACAAACTTTCAATTCTGAGGACTTATTATGAACTTGGTGTAAGATACATGACACTCACTCATACGTGTGACGTTCCATGGTTAGTTAAATAAACTGAGTTTACATTTTTGCACGTTAATGAGTTTTAGGGCCGACGCATCCCCAGTAGATACCAATATTAGGCGCGGTTTAACTGAATTCGGCAAGGTGAACAGTCTCAGTTCGATGCTCCTCAAAATAGGTTTCATACATTTGTTACAGAAAGTAGTTATGGAAATGAACAGGTTAGGAATGCTAGTCGACTTGTCTCATGTTTCCCACCATGTCATGAAAGCAGCGCTGGAAGTGACTAAGGCGCCGATTATTTTTTCTCACTCATCAGCTTATAAAGTTCATCCACACCACAGGAACGTTAGAGATGACATCTTGAATTTAGTGGTGAGATAAAACAAGGCAATGAACTTGTCAGAACGATTAGTTGTGAAAATATTTTATCGAATTTACAGAAAGAAGGTCGTGGAGTCGTTATGGTAAACTTTTTTGTAGATTTTGTTGGTCCAGAAAATGCATCCTTGCAAACAATTGCTAGTAAGATATAATTTAATCGTAAAATAAATATTCTATATGGTAAAAGTTCGATATACTCGAGCCAACAGGGTGGGTGGTCCTTTGGGAATTCGATTCTAAGATGCTTAGGGTCGTACTAGCTTGTTAAGGTTAGTTGCAACCTTTGATCGTGTGTGTTGTAAACATCCTTAATTACGTGAGGGCACAACATGTGATATAAGTATTTAGAAAAAAGCAGAAGGGATGAAGTTACTCCTTCTCTCTCCCTAACAGTCACAGTTGCGGAGATCTTAGACAGCAGGGACCACTGCCACTTTTACCCGACCCCCGAGAAACTCTAAATAACCGTCCACCTGAGCGCCACCGGTATATCGAAATTTTACCCTTCTCTTTTCATTTTTTTGTAACATTGTAGATCATATAAATCACATCGTCGATGTTTGCGGCATCGGTTGTGTAGGGTTTGGGGCAGATTTTAATGGTGTGCCAAAGTATGTCTAAAAACTTCTATAAACGAAACGTTTGCACTAACAGTCTATCTTCAATTTTTCAGATTGCCCAAAGGTCTTGAGGACGTATCCAAATATCCTGACCTACTTGATTTTCTCAGAGAGAAAGATCCAAAGAGATGGACTTTAGAAAATTTGGAAAAACTTGCTGGGAGAAATATAATGCGGGTTTTCAAAGAAGTAGAGCAAGTAAGGATTATTCTATTTTTCACAATATACCTAAGCGTGATAATTATAGATAGTTACACAGAATGCGAATATTTAGGAAAATAATACCTAACATGTGCAATGGCAGAGCCAGGTTTAAACTTTTCTTCTTGATAATTGAAATAATCGTTATTTTAATATACGCAGCTTGCCAGTTTTGTGTGAGGTCTGAAAAATCAAAAGTTAAATTTTTGTAGCCAGTATGACATAATTGGTGTGTTTCTGTTGTCAGTTCCCAAAGCACCACATATTTCAAAAAATATCGAGCTACAGTTATTGGTACTGCATATCTTTAGCACAACTAGATTACACTAACTGGATATCGAAACAGTATATTACATTACAAGATCGGTAAGTACCTTAAAACGGGCCAAAAAAAGTTAGAAGAACCTCGCCCCAAGGGCCAAGCTGCTATTTTTTAAGGATTGTTCCAGTAAGGCACTTAACGATCGAGTCTCGTATAACATTTTTTGCGCTATCACCTAATAAAAATAAGTAGAAATACTGTTGAATATGACAAATATTGTTTTCTTAAATAAAGTGGGTGATTGTTGATTCTATAGTCACCAAGTACAGAAGACTGTTATGTAACAGTCCTACGACTGTTATATCTATAACGGGCTTGTTATTTTGTTGTTATCATACGAACCAATAAGGATACGGAAAGTCGGCCTTATCGTCACAGATAACGAACCCGAAAACAAGTAGAAAAAGGTTGAACCGCAAAACTTATTTATCGCTTTACCTCCAAAATCTCCAATAACATATTTTGCATTTACTTGCAAGCAGAGAAACTGTTGCTTCACGTGCGAGTAGGGCGCAGTTTGCTTGTTTATGAATAATATTGCTATATTTTCCTTGCTTACACTGGGAGACATAACTACTGGTTAACCGATGTTATGATTTCATATATTTTGCTCTGTGGGATAACCACCGGACCTAGGTGTTGTTCTGTATTATTCACTATCTTCTAACCATCTTCCTGCAGAGCACATATATAAAAGGAATCAAGAGTTCAATGAAGAGTAGTGCTAGCACAAACCAGGTCGCCAAAAGATCTAATCGACCCTCTTAGATGTTTTCTTATCTGGTTAGTACAGCTAACATAGTTCCTCGTAACCGGCCTGAATATGGCAAGAATCATGTAAGGTACAATTTAATAAATTGCTTTATTTATAATCATGGTATTATTGTTCGATCCCAAATTATGCTGCGACTGCCTCTTCCTGTATGAATATATAAATCTTGGACCCCCAAACCGTAGCAATATCAGATTTTACGGCTTTCCACGACGTTTATTTTTTATTTCAGCTATATGCAACTCCGACCTCGGTCCCATAATCGCCGAATATGGTCTGTCCATGTTATGGACAATCTTCGTCGTAATTTTCTTTTTTTTTTCCTGAGAATAAAAATGCCTTCTTAGCATCCGTTGTCTAACTATTTGCCCGAAATGCCTAAGATAATTTGATTTGAAGAGCATTTTCTGATCTTTAACTTTCCTTACTGATACGATATACAACACGATAGTGTTATGTTTATGTATTATGTTTCATACATATCTTTCCGATCAACTATTAAACCCTGCATCCACTATTTCAGTTATTCTGTTATTGTTTCCAGATAAAGCAATTGTTCTCAAATGCATTTTAATTTAATTAAATTTCTGTTTGCTCAACCATAATATTCTTCCATTTTTATAGGTAAGAGATTCTTTGAAATCTATGGAACCGGTAGAAGATTGGATATCGGAAGATGAAGTAAAGGCCATCGACGATCATGCTTTGAAGCGCTGCACTAGTAATCTGCGACAAAGAAGCCTTTACGCATGAATTTCAAACTACGTCAGCCATCTGCATGTAAAATTTAATAAAATATGGATGCTGTTTTAATGTTAGTGTTAAATAAACCCTTACATACAAATATTGTTTGTTGAATACAACCAGAAGCTAGACAAACTGCAACATTCGCAATTTTCCAAAACCCCAGTACACGGGTATTTGGCATTCTTTTTTTAGCAGGACCTGTTTCAAGCACCATGTACCACAAAATTCTAATTTTAATTTTTCGCTATTTCCAAGTTGTTATTTAAGCGCACATTTTTCAAATTGCGGCAGTCGATTTTATCGGTTCCTAGAAGCCATCCTGCTCCAGCCGATAACTAATATGTAATTGTGGCAACTTTTAAGGCAAATTTGCACAGCGTTTCCTTTAAATACTGATATAAAGCCACGCACAGGAAGTATAGTCTGTAGTGCTGTGGATTCCGGGGCACGTTCAAGATGAATTTTTTTACCATTGCGTTGTTTGTTTTCTCAGTGGTTTTTTGCACCAGCAATGTTGGTAAGTATAGATACATCAATATCTTATTTTTTTATTATACAGAGACATTATTTATATCGTTAAAGAAATTAGAGATTCCTACTAATTCTGCATGCTTAAACGTATTAACTTCCTAACTCTTTAAAACTAAATTTAAAATTTTCCATGCTGTTACTTTATACTCATCAACATTTCTCCTGGTATATGGTTCATTACCCTTTTAATTTAATGCTAGATTTTAAATTAATCTTTATAAACGTGTTAATGACTCCAGTAATTGTCCTTCTTCTTAAGTAGTAATTTCTGGCTTACGCTGTCGCATCACGTTAATATTACATGTTAAAGTGGAACTTCTTGTTTAACTTTTTAAATTACAATTTTTTTGCAAAGATATAACCACGTAGGGCAACGGATAATTTTAGAATTTATATTCGACTTTTTTCTGGTATTGATAAGTTTGGTACTTTACTTTCGGGTGTTTTCGTAGTAAAAGTCATTATACTACAAGAGTATTGTGTAGACGAGTAGGACCGTGTTTATTCGTTGAGTAATTTATAATCTAACGCTGTGTTGTATTCTTTCGGCATTTAACAATTCACATTTTAATAGTTAACCAACATTTGCAATTTTAGATTTTTGTAGTTGCACTTATTTTGATATTTAAAAAAAAAGCTTTATTACTTGTATATATTTACATTATATTGCTAACGTACATAACAACAGAAAGTATTAGCTTGTTCCTTCTACTTTAAGTAATCATCGTTATAAGATATATAAATATATTGAAAAGTTTTAAACTAAATTAATTATTTATTGGCATCACAATTTAAACTCTTTCAGAATTAGCCACGCACGGAATATTTAGAAAATGAGCTTTTAATGTACAACTTCAAACTTAGAATAAGTAAAATAAATGCTGCCGTTGTTAAAGAATTTTTACTTACTTGTTAAAAAAAAAGCTGATAAAATTTATTATACAATATTGAAAAATGGGCGATAATTTCTAAACACCAATCATAATATATTAGGAAACTGAACTAAAATAGTATTTCAATAAAGTATAGTATTAAAAATCATTTTCATCTAGTATGGCTATGGAATAGCTCCTAATTTATGAATGCAACTATAAGTTACTTTATTTATTAAATATGAAAAGCTACTCATATCTTCCAAGGGATTTTTCAAATTATTTCTCCCGCAATTTCATGGTAGCCATGCAACTACAAACAAAGTTTTAGCAATTATATCTATATTCAGGTAATCCTTGATATTGCATATTCTTATTCATACAGACCCTCGATCTGTAATCATTTCAACCTCAGGGAAAAACGTTTTTAAATAAAACGTACGATAGTTATTTTCCCGATAGAAGGCCCTGTTAGGGTGATAAATTTCGCCCTGTAAATATGCTGCAAGTCATTTGCAAAAGTTAGTTTATATCAATTTTATACAACATGACAATTTTATGTTAATGTACAAAACGTGGTTGCCAGATTTAGTTTTGGATTTTGTGCCACTTTTATTCTTGGTTAATATAAATTTCATGAAAGACAACTTGCTGATACTAAATACGTTTCATACTTTATTGAGTAGGCATAATGGTATAATGAAAGTCGTTTTTTAATGTAATTATAAATTGTATAAGAAAGTATATAAATATTACGATTTATATACTTTTTTCAGTATGCAGTTATATAATATTATTTATAATTATACGTATAATAAATGCATAGTAATACTAGGTTGCTGACGGTGGTGTAAATCTTGATAAACTAACGATTCCTTGTTGGGATGGATGCCGGTATGCTGGTCTAAACTTCCGAGCGGCTTGAAATTTTCATACGAGAAACATCTTGAGCTTGGTTTACCCTGGGGTCGGATCAGCTTTGGGAGTTGCGCGGTGTGGATTCTCAGAAGATAGCCACTCATTTTCCATGTCATAAACATGAATTTATATGCCAAAAACCCCCTACCCCACTTCCATTGTTTCATTGGTATCTGAATATAATCAATACCTGATTCTGACTCAGATTCCACCAATGAAATAATGAAAGGTGGAATGTTTTCAAACGAAATATTTCCCATATGTTTCTTCCAGTCTGCCGAAATAATTGATAATCACAATAATTTTGCCACATGTCGAAGGTACACTTTCAAAGAGCTTCAAGACATAAATGCTTAACCTTATCTTTAAATGAAAGCTGAGAATTTATATGCTTGTTGTAGTAAGTTTTACCCCCATGCCATTTCAATAGGATTGCATTCGTAATGGTACGGAGGTAATCTAAGAACCTCATTACCATTCTCTTTCAAAAATTCGTCAGTCACGTAACATTTGTTATTCTCTTTCCAAAAAGGTTGAATTAAACTCCAAAGGTGATTTTTTTTTTAATTTTGCTCTAAATTTTGACATTTTGTTTAATTAACCAATCCTGCATCTGATTCTTCTTCCAGTTAAGTGAAGGTAACTTTTCCAATTGCACCGAATTATACTGTGCATTGTCCAAAATTACTACACATTTACTAGGATTTTCATTCAGAGCAGGAAGTAATTGATTAACCACTCAATTTTGAAAAATCTCCCCGTTCATGGTTTTGTGATAATCTCTATCGTTATCAGTTGAAGTTAATAATAGATCAAACCCTTCCAAAAACCTAAATTTACTTCCCGTATGCAAAACAGTGAAACGCTTCCCCTCTGATTGAATTTTAGACGGGTTACTTTTAATTTCAGAATCGTGTACCCATTGCCGCACGCTGCATCCATTTTGATAAATCCAGGTTTCGTCCAGGTACACAAATGTTATATTTTCACTAGAATTTTGGTATTGCAAAAATTTCCTCAAATAAATAATTTTGGATGCAACATGTTTCTGTTCACATAGAATTTTACGTCAGTTTACATGTTTGTATTTATAACCAATTGATTTTAGAATATTATATAAAGTCGTTTTCCCCTTATCGAATTCGACATTTTCACGCGCGTTCTTTAATAGTCGATCCAAAGTAAAGTGTTCATTTTTCAATTGATAATTCCAAATCTGTCTTTGCAAATCTTCGTGAAATGTACAATTTTTATAGTATGTATCATTGTTATTGTCGCCCCCATTAATACTTCTAATAGTTTTTCAGATAACTAAAAACCCAAAATTAAACCAACAGTTAGGTTTTATGCATAAATACTTATACCCCAATTGTCACTAAGCCGGGAAAAGCTTTCCGTTTCGCTGAGCTGTAGGCCTTTGTAATTTTGTGTTAGGTTTAATAACTTTCGGCATATTTGCTTTAGTATAAATTACAATTTGTCGACAGATAGGTATCCATGACGCCGATGACCATAAATATTATGCCTAATGGCAAAAATCTGGTGTGATACACTCACACAACTTCCTTTTACAGTGATCTTATAATTAGTCAAAAATTTAATTTTTAATTTTTAAGCATTTGTCAAAAATTTTCAAAAATTACGAATTCTACAAAAACGGTACAAAATAGAGCGTTAGTTAAAGAGACAAATTTTCTCTAAAATCTTAAGCAGAATTCAAAAATGTAATAATATACCGGGTGTTCCATTTAAAATAGGAGTTAATAAAAAAAATAGAAAAAAAAACAAAAGAAACGCACTTTAGAAGTTTTCAACTGGAAAATCACCTATCTCACGTCAATGCACATTAAAAATGTAATAAAAATGTAAAGTTTGAAAAAAATCGTTAGAGCCGTTTTTGAAAAAATCGAAAAAAACTGAAAAATCACAAGAGTAAACACCTACTTCCGGTTATGCGATTTTCTTCAAAAGCTTGCTGTCTCATCTACATAGTACACAAAACTTATATATGAAGTTTCAACGCCATACCTCTTTTCGTTTTTGAGATATTCTGTTCACAGACAGACAGACAGACAGACAGACAGACAGACAGACACACAGACCAATGAAAAAAAATATGTTTTTTGGGATCAGGGGACTCTAAAACGTGAAGATCCGTTGAAAACTCAATTTCGAATTTTTGGGGTGAATCCAATACTTCCTTTATCGTAAAAGGAAGTAAAAAAAGTATTAAAGCACTGGAAACATTGACGTTTAACCTCAAAATGTGAATTTAGACACTTTCATGAGCCTGCTGTACTTAACAGCTGATTCTGGCAAAGTGTCAGAAAAAGATTCTAGGGAGTTTTATTTTATTAAACATAAAAACAAATTCCATGTCTACTTACCGGGAAAATAACTACTAAATGGTGTATATCTCTCTTAATGCATAAATATCTATAAAAATCAAATATCAAGTTTGACATTTAAATATAAAGGTAGTTGCATTTGTAAATTAGAAGCTATTCCATAGCCACAGTAGATGAAAATAGTTTGTGATCATACTTTAGATCAAAAAGCATTATTCTCAGGTATTTATTTTTGATTCCAATTGAAATTTCAGGAAGTAACTATCATTTGTGTACTAACTTTTGTTGTGTTTAGTAAAAGATGAGCAAATTTTCTCACATGAAAGACTATATGTAACTGTATAATAATTTCAAAAAGTTTTAAGAACCGTGTGAAGCCTTCTTTGCATTTTTAAAAAATACATGTAGTCATATTTTATTCAAAAACAAATTAGAATGATAATAACTCGATTGTTTAATTGGGTTTAAAAATATTTACTAACAATTTAATAATGAAAAAAATGCCTTTTGAACCTGCAAAAATATGTTTAAAGAATTTTAAATCTAGAACGGAACTAGCGAGATCACTCTGGTGTAGAAGTAAACAATATTATAGTCTATTGCTAATGTCTAACCGAGTATATTATTTGGTTTTTAAAGAGTAGTAAAATGTGTTAGAAATTTTATCAGAAAATCTACTTTGCAGTTATTAGTTCGTTAACTTGCCAAAAATGGTCAAACGGAACGCTTGATTTTATTAAATAAACATTTAATTTAAACAGTATAAAATTAATGAAACCTTCAATCGTAATATCCATTCAAAAGTAAATACAAATCAGCATCACCAAACCAATTCCACCTCATTTAATTCAGTAGCTTTTATGTTCTATGTAAGAGTACAGACACAATTTAGTTTTAGTGAAAGCATTTGAAACTGCTATACATGTCTAACAATAGATTTTGTAAATAATTGTGCGCTGTTTTCTCATTCTTGTTTATACGTTGAGACATCTTTTTCATCAACAAACCATTTTTTATGTATCGAAATGGGAAATATACTATGCACTTGAAATGATATTGACCTACAATTACACCACACATATATGCACTTGCTCGTAACGGAAAAGGTTTATCAGTAGTCTGGTAGTTATCAAAATTGACCCCAAAATTTGTTAAATAGGTTAGTGTGTATTTTTCACCTTTAGTAGACACCCTAGTTGCAAACGTTAGCTGTTACAAAATTAAAAATAAACAGTTAAAGTGAAACCATGTAAATAAAGTTGTTAAACAATAATTGGACTCTTTCAATGTACTTAAAATGTAATACCATAAGTACGTTAGAAAACAATAATATGAACTCAAAAAGATTATACAATTTAAAAAAATGCGAAATGATCTTGTTTTGAAAAAGGAAATCTTCATACTTTTTAAGTTTATGAAAATGATCGCATAATGAAAAAAGGAATGTTCAAAATCCACAATGGGTGGTTGGATATACAGGGTCAGGCAACGATGCGAGGGTAAAAAATATTACCAAAAGTATGAGCTAAGGTACTGAAAAACGGTCAAATTTAGGGGTGTGAACTAAGACATAAGAAGAAAGCTCCTTAAAAGGAATTTCCAATAATCTAAAATTATTAAAGGTGCACATTTTGAGCACCCAGGACCATTACTTTACACCCGAAAGGTAATTCACAGAAAACATAATTTTGTAATAACGTTTTCTTTCATAAACTGTTATTATATTACATATAGCGGCCCGCTGAAATTGAGATTGTTTTGCATAAAATTGTTAATACCTTTAAAGCACTTAAGGTAAACGCACTAATAGATGAAATTACTAGGTAAAAGGTCTGAGTTTTTGGGCTCAGATTGATATTGTTTAACTTTTTCAAATGAAATTATGGCATTGTCTTGAAGTTTACTTCTTTGTTAATATAATAGAACATCGAATTTAAGGAAACTCAAACATATAGTCATTTTTATTGAATTTAGAAGACGTGAAAAGAAATGGTCGGTGCATAACACTCGAAAAATAAAACGTTCTAGTTGACATTGAGATGAATTATAATTATTCCTTGAAATTATTCATTTATTGGCACCAAAATACAGGTTCTTACGATAAACATAAATAAGGGTTATATCTACCTAATTTAGATTTACATTAATTAACCATCAACGTCAATAGAATTGGCAGCTTTCTCAATATTTGGCATTAGTTTATGACGATAGTAATTAAGTTTTAACACAGTTTTAATTTCATGGCAATGTTTCATACCGATAACTTCAGCTTCACTATTTCTGAAAACGTTTTCGATCACGCATGAGAATGTATGCTCCCTTTTTTCCGGGAAACTTCACTAATACATATTCATTTTCTTTATAAGTAGGGTGGTCAACGAAAAACAGATTTTCTCTATTCTGTCTGTCTGTCTGTCTGTTGGCGGCATAACTCAAAAACTATTTATTGGAGAAAGACGATATTTTGCATGCATATTATATGTCTGCTCGGTATGAAAACGAGAAAATTTCGGAGAAATATACACAGGGTAAGCACCTTAAAAAAATAATTTAATTATTATTGCCTTAACTGAGAAATACATAAAAGTAATAACTTTACATAGCTCAGGCTTTATCATTAGCGAAAATGAAACCTAACAGATACAGATTAAAACGGGGGTAAACATCACAAATGGGATAGAATTGTATGTTGTCTTTATAAAGCAGCAGAGGTTCGTCCAATTCGAGCACGTCCGTAGCTCAGTTATTCTAGCGGCCACAAGCGGTGGGCTAGAAACTGGACTCGAAATGTTCGCATGGGAGCGCGGAGTTCGAATCCCAGCGGAATAAATTTTTTTATTTGAAAATTGATATTATTCGTGCAAGGAAAGTTCCGTGTAAACCCCTTTATAGATTTTTCGTTTTTCTAAAAGCTGTATCTTCTTGGTTTCTTTACTTTCGTGATGCTCTGCCATTTTTTTTGAAATAACAACGCGTACTTTTTCTATTATTCTTATCTTCTAGCACAATTTCAGTTGTCGAAGAACCACTAAATAGTTGGGCCGTTGCCCAGGAAAGGCCAGGTTTTTGTGTCAACATTGGCGTCAGGTTAACTTGATAATTTAGCTTAGATGGTGTTGATGACTAAAACCGAAACTATGCTTGATTGTGCTAAAATCTCAGAGAGCTGTCACCCGAAAGTTGTGCGATGGTATCTAGCGTCTTGATGTCCTCACTGTTCGTGTAAGATTGATGATTTTGTGTTGAAGCTGTTTTTGTGTTTATAACTACGTTCATTGAATTCTTGGGAATGATTTCTTCTTTGAACTTATGGGTGATGTCTCCAGGTGTGTCATTTATAACGTCGTTTGTATTTGCTATATTTATTCGTGTCGAGGTTTCTATTTCCACTTACTTAATTTCTTTTTCAGGGCTGTTGCAGTTTAGGCAAATATTCTTGTAAAATGTAAAGAGAGATGAGCTCTCGTTGTGTCCGTTCCAATTGTCACTTGTTTTCAATGCAGTTATTTTGTTTTTACTTCCCTCATCTAAAAGACGCAGGAAGTATTGTAATCGCAAAAAATCGCATTCTGAGATTTCTTCAGATCTCACGTTTCAGGGTCTCTTGGTGATGAAAAACAAGTTTTTTCAATTCCATCTCTCTGTCTGTCTGTCTATCTATCTGTCTGTTTGCCTGCGTGCCTGCCCCTGTCTGCCTGCCTGCATGTCTGTCTGTCTGTTGGTCATCTGTCTGTCTGCATATACGTCTGTCTGTTAGAACTATAACTCAAAAATTATTTGTTAAAGGAAAACGATATATTGCATGCAGATTATAGTCTACCTGACTTGAAACCGAGAAAGTTTCGAAGAATTGAGCAACTTAAAAAGTAAAATGGTATTTATTTTTGCTTTAACTGAGAAATACTTACAAGTAATCATTTGCACATAGCTCAGGCTTTATCCTTGACAAAAATGAGACCCAACAGATACAGGGGACAGAATAAAGCAGCAGAAACTCGTACTCGTATAATTCGCCGATTCACGTGTCTCGCCCTAACGGGGTCGACAGTGATATATCAGCTCGGCCATAAACGCTTAGCTACCGGCCTAATGTCATAAATAACTATTCTGGGATTTTATCAGCACGACCAGCTTCAATTTCACGAATTAACAATCAGCTATATCGCAAAAACAGAATAAAATTTGGTTAACAAAATAAAATTGAAAAAACTAGTAATAATACGATATCTACTACAACTGCAACTGCATCACTATTTAGATTTATGTAAAGTCGTGAAAAATGGTTTTGAGGAAAAGCAAGGGCTGTACGTAACATCTAAAAATTAGACATTAATAAAACACATTCTGTTACTAGAGTTTTAGATGCCTTCTTATAGATTTTCTATTCTGATTACAGATTCTGTTACGAATAGTAAATAGGAAACATCTGTTTTTTATTCTTCTGCGTTCTAGGTTTAATTTTCTGCCACAACAAAAACTAGTAGATGAAAGAGTTCTGTAAAATTAGCAATTTTTCACTTTTAACAGCATACTATTATTAAAGTTACGGTTTCAGATATTGATTAGTTAAACTGCAGTTCCACAACAATGCTGAAGAAACTATTAATGTACTACTACATATTAACTCTATCATTTATAAAGTCTATTACTTTATGTTGACGATATTTTTGCGAAGGAAGTGATATTGAGTGTGTTTATTGTTTTAATCAGCAAATGAGTAAATATATTTTCCGGTTTATCAGCGCGATTTGTACAACGTGGGACTGCCACGTGTATGTTGGTAAATATTTTTTTGAAACGTGGGCGTACATAAAGGGCTAGGAAAGTGTATCACCGACAAATAAGTGTTTTGTGAGGTGAGGTTTTGAGTAATTAGAATTGATAAAATATCTACTTGCAATGAACTGTAAACCAAGGAGATACTAAAATTATTATTTTCTTCGAAGTGAATCAAGTTAAAGTAAATTGAAAAAACGATTTAGTATTAGATAAGCGCAGATAGTCTTATCATGATTTTAGTGCTTATGTGTTTTATGGTACTAAAAACTTGGATAAATGATATGTACAATTTAATTAATTGCTTATACAATTAATCTTTGTTGAATATTTAATAATGTTAACGAGCTTACGTTACTAATGATTAGGTACCAATTTTCTGGGCAGCAAGAAAAATAAGCAAAATACATAACACAGCTTCTTTATTTTTAGGTGCAACGATGTGTAAACCACTATCCAAATTTACCGTAGATTGCGATGAATGCCAGTGCAGTGAAGATGGGACAGAATATTCCTGTACCGTAAGAGATTGTCGGGTAAGTTTTACACAGTTTTACACTTTCTCAAAAAAAGTTTAGCATAAGATTTTAAAACTAACGTTTCAAGAATGTTATAACATTATTTAGAAATTTTCGATAAAAAGCCAAATGTAAAACGGCAGTGTCTTACAATTAAGATAGTATATAAATATAAATCTACTGTTTAATATATATACAGTGCTTTCGTAAAGTAGTGGATAAATTCGTTAAGAATTGAAGGAATAACTTTTAGAAAAAACACTGAGACCCGATTCTTATTTTTATTTGCACATTTTTCAAATAAAATCTATACATACAGGGTGACCCGTGTAGGAGGTATGACGTCATCGATGTTTTTTAACGGCAACCCCCGTTTTTTATTACGGAATTTGAAAGAACACATTTTTTACTTGCGCTAAGCTGATTCGGTGCCCGTATTTTCGCTTGTAAACATAAAAAATGGAGGGTTGGGACAGTAACCCAGCCTGCAAGTTTATAAACTAGCGAACTAAACTTGGGAAAGCTTGTACAAATTATCCCAATACCCACTCAGCTCTCAAAATCACATAAATAAGGCGTTAGCTTATTCCTGAAAACCTCTCTCAGCAACAGCTAGCGAGAGAAAATTATTTGCAACGTTAAAAAACTTCAAATAAGTTATACTAAATTGAAAGTAAAATTTAGTGCAACTATAGTTTGTTCAATTCAAACCCACACATACTAAAGAGGTACTATAACCGCACCGACAGGAGAGCCCCATCTGCGACCAAACGCTTACTCAATGCAATTGAAGGAACGGGGACTGTATTCGCTCGCTTCGAGGTTGGATCACTGTAGCATCCCGACAATCCCTCTGCGGTCTTGATTTCTTCACTCAGGATATAGCACGGCTTCACATGGGACCCTGCCCTAAAGCGTCCTTGAAGTTCGCACACCACCAGCAAATTTCGATTCCAAGCTGCGTACAAGAAAAGCTAATTAAAACATACAAAAATTAGAAAGCTGCATTTTTTACAATTTAAGTTATCTGTCTTGTAGCATGTTTTCTATTTACTCCCAAATTTCATGATAACAGGTCTGTTTATTTTCTATCCTAAGGACTTGCTACTCATATATCTTCATTATATGGTCTTCTCCATTCTCAACAAATGTCCGGCTAAGGTTATTCCATTCGATCCCCTTTTCTAATCATGTTCTTATATCTGTGTTTCAAATGATTGCATTCCTTCTTTTTATGCCTTGTATACACCCCAGGAATTTTATTTTGTTAGCGTATAATCACTGTTTCTGTGGTTTGCTAAAGATACATGTTTTACTACTTTATGTGGTGATAGCTGGATATTAAGCAGCCTATATTTTCATGTTTGTCTTTTTGGATATTTCGTTTGTGCTGATTCTGATGTTGAACGCACAGCTTTGCTGTTCTAGTCAATCTGGTATCTATTTCTTGCTCCATGACTCCTTTGCCGATTAATGTTGTTTTTAGATATCTATTTAAAATGATCTAACTGGCACAAGTGTACTTTTTTAAACGTCTATCGGTCGGACTTTCTATAACTGCAATGACGATGGCTTTTTCTTTGTTGATGATCATATTATTCGTCCTTTAAAGCAATATTTTAAATTTTCACGTTCTTCTTCAGCTCTGTTTCTCAGCTTAAAGGTGTATTACCAAATTGTATGCAAACAAAAATCCGTAGCATGGACATGCTTCATATTCTTGTAATCTATTATAACGCCTAGCGTGACAGACCGCTAATTTATCAAAAGGGACTTCACGCCCAAAGAATGTTAGCTATTTTTGCTGATAGTGCATCGGGGATTTTTCTTTGTCGTTGGTGAGGAAATACATTCTGGGGAGTTGAATAGTTTGCTTCTCGAACAGCGACAGTTGGGTTTTAAAAGTCAAGTCTGCGTGTGCTTTCCCGAGCCACTTCACCCCGTGGTCCCGTTATCCAAATCCATCTTTGGATGTACGGGTGCCCTAATATTTGTCCGCTTGTTCGCTCTATTGCATTTTCCATTCACTGCACTCCTGCTTGCCTTATATAATTTCGCCATCTTATACGTATTCTGCCACGAAGTCGTCTTCCTGTCCTCTGTCTCCATTTTGTTACTTTTCTGCTCCATTTATTGTCTTCTGTGCGCATAACATGCCCAGTGCATTGCCATTTTAATTTTGCGACTCGCTTCACTACATCAACTACTTTTGTTCTGTTCCGAATCCAACTAATTGATTCTCTATCTTGTAGTTTTAGGCCCAGCATAAATCATTCTGTGAGAGACCAAGATTCGAATGCATATGTAAGTATCGGAAGTATGCAGTGGTCAAATACCTTTGTTTTCCTTTTTACGGCGGTCGATAGTTAGGTAAAAATTGGGAGCCCCCTTTATCGTAAAATAATTCTTCAACTGCAGCTAACAGCCGGATCAACTTTGAAATCCCTTTGATAATTACGTACCGCTTTTCGAGACAATTCGGTGTAGACCCTGTCCACATAGCATCGTTGTCCTTGCCTAACAACATCATAAAGGTTAGATTCATATCCCATCGGCGAAATGTGTGTGAACAATGATGGGTGATCATTACAGTTAACCACCCTGCCACCAGATCAAGGTAGTTGCATTGTACTTTTGTTTTACGTGTGCCACGGAAAGTGTATTAAACTATGGAGTGTCTTGAACATTTTGTTTCAGCGTTCAGTCATTTTAACAACATCTTGTGTGCTAGTCAAAGCTGAACAGTGGTCTTTTTCGAGCATCTTGTGCTTACACGATTAATAATTACGTAGATACTCCGGACTTAACTAGATAAAGTTATTTTAAATAACTTGTAGACATAATGACATAATCTAAAAGTTAGGATTAACTTTATTGCATCCCTGTTATTGTACTTGTTGAAGTCATCCAATAAATAACCCGTTAAAATTACCATCCTTGTTTCATTGTACAGTGCACAATGTTAATTAATGTTGGCAATACCGTGTCGAGAGCTAACGAAAGTAGGTTCTCATTGGCAAAGGGCTGGTTTACACATCATACCTAAGAAGTATTGTGACTATACCACTTCCTGTTTCAAGTTCTGAAGGGCTTAAGGCGGATTGAGTAAAAAAATTGTGGTGCGCTATACAAACAACACTTTGTATTTAATTAACTACCTCTTGGCTTACCATCTCATCATATTCTTTGTCCGAACTGTATTTAGACGTGCAGTCCTAGTTACACAATGCGAGGTATGTGTAGTTTTTCGAGTAATCTAAACATCCGATTTAACATTCCTTGATGGGGATTGTAGCTTTACCATTTTAGTCAAGTGATTACTTAACATTCCTGGAGGAGGGGAGAGGAAGGTGCGAGCTTGCTTTGATATGTACCGTTTTATTATGTAACATATGGTAAACATCCAATACGTTGTAAATGTGTTGTTAATGATCAAATAATGCAACACATTACGAGATGCAAATATCACGGCGTAGTGGCATCAAGCAGTAGAAACCTAAATAACATCATACGCCAGAACAAGTATATGGAACGAAAAGTAAGATATAGGTATATAAGATGCGTGTAAAATCAGTCCTCCCATATGTAGCGGAATCAAGAAACAAGAAAACAAAAGACATCATACGAATGTGCAATATATAACTCTCTTACAGTGTTATTACAATTAATATCAAATTAAATATACCCCTTTACTAACTATTAAAAAGAAGCACTATCAGATATAGGTCCCGGGTGGTGTAGCTTGAACAAGCGTCCACGTTCGATCAGCAGAGTTAAGCAACGCTCTTTCTAGTCAGAACTTCGATGGGAGTTCCATGGCTGCTTTTCTCGGCGCCTCGTGGTACGGCTGTCACGGAAATAGTTGGTTCCGGATGTCATAATGACATCATGACAGTCGTTAGTGGGGTTGGAAGTCCCCATAAATGTACAGCGATGCCTATAATTGGCCTAACGGCTGTTGGTTGAGTACCAAAATAAAATTTAAACAAGAATAGCTCAATTATGTACTTACTTCTTAATACAATAAATAGGATTTGATGTATCTCATAAATCAATTTGACACTTAGAATTGTCATGTGATTATTTGTCAAAGTCTCGACTAGTCGGTTTACAAACAATGGGATTCCTGACTTTCAGCTGAATAAGTAAATTTTCAACTAACAACTTTCTCTTGTAGTTAAAGACTGAATTACTTCTAAAATATAATAATTATTTGACTTTGTGAATCAAATACACGTTTCAGGTACTTTACAAGATTAAATTCATACTTTCAGTTTGTTAGTAGCACATCGAAGTTTGATCTGACATTAAAAAAATAAATAGATATTGTCAAAATTAGTTTAATCAAATGTTAAATATCCATACTTGATTTAAATGGAGTTTCTAAAAAATAACCTAATACCAAAAATGTAAATGTAAATGTAAATTTCCAATGATAATGATCTAAAAACGTCGAGTACTCGAATCACTATTAAATTTAAAAAATTAATTCTTCTAAATTAATTTCTAAATATATATTTACCATTATTATAAAGGGTTGCCGCACCAAACTTGCTATATAACTTCTTAACATTTCATAAGAAATGGGCACTAACCTTGTTATTATATGTCTTGTATCTGAATGTGTTATCCCAGCTTCTAACTGGATAAATTCTAATTAGCAAACACCTCCCTGGGTTGTTCACGACCAAATCAAAACTCGTTGTAGCTCTTTGAAACCTCTATTATGTGGATAGACAGTTAAACAGCATACCACAACACTCACTTTTACTTTTTTACTGTCTTCTTAGTGAAATACCACTTTAAATGGAATCGATCAATCTTGAATTTTATTGTGACTTATAGTCAAATTTTATCGTAGAGAATACTATATTGCTACTACGTATCAAATCATCAATTAACGTGACTATTTATCGTAGATTATTAATTAAAGATATTTTTTACTACTTGATATAAACAACCCTGCGGTTGCCCTTTACAACCCCACCAGTTAAAACATGCAACTGTTACATCACATGATATATATTAGATATCTGGATATTATTTTAATTAAATATATCATTCATACGGCATGCTGCATTACAAACGGCAGACGTGCAAATAACTACCAAACAAGTACAGAGATAGATCCTGCGAAGTCATGTGCCAAAGAACAATATTAGAGAGACTGTAATATTCAAGACATCTTGAAACGGTCAAAAGTAAGAAGAAATCAGTCTGGAAGAACCACAAAGAATGGATGAAGAAATATTGGCAAAATGGACAATGGTAGGGAAACCAAGCGCTACAAAGTCGGTGAAACGACCTCCAAAAAGATTACGTTGGGGTTCAACATCCACAGAAAATTAACTCACCTCGCATCAGAGGCAAATACGAAATCACAAGACTTTGTCTTAAATGAAAGAGGGAGAAGAAGAAGAAGAAGGACCGTTGCATTTATAACAGAATAATAAACCTGTTAATGTACCACAGCCAAATAACATATATTTGTCATGTGCTAATATGTGGTTCATTTTCTATAATATCTAACACCTCATCCTCATACCATATGTTATCAATAGCTCTACCTTGCCCTTCCATACGTCTGAAAGTAACAGTTTCTTAGTTTCTTGTAGACGTTTTTTGGAGACGTTGAAAAGTTCCGGTGAAAACGTGGAGACTACGAGTTAATTAATTAGGGTACCGCAAACGATATTTCCTTACTGCAGCGGGACCTTCACCATCACAGAGTGCATATACTTATACTACTTATATCGGCGTATTCAGAATTAGAAAAGTTTTCCATTTTTAGATTATCACGAAATTACATTAACTATAACACTCTGTATATTCGAAATGGATAAGAACTTTTTAGATATTAACAAATTCCACTCATAATTATTTCTTCTGTAATATCCCAAAATATTTCAGACTAATAACCAAACACCTTGTATAATTTCTTATATATTCGTTTAAGCTCTAAGTGTCTGTTAGTTTGGTCTTGTTAGTACGTTTTATATTTCGTTTCTCGATACTCTGTAGAAAGTTTTCGTGTAGTCTACAAATTATACTTAACAGCTCGTCGGTGCTTCTAAGAGAGTTTTTCGGTGACTGCTGCATTTCAAGTTCTGATCAATTTCTTTCTTTAACTTTTGCTCTATATGCTCTCATAAATTTTACTAGAGTTGTTGAAACTAGCTACTAAGGTAATATCTAAGTTAAAATAATTAGTAAACATTTTCGGGTTTTTATTGACAACAAATTGTCTAACTTCGATCTCTCTTGTTAAATAAAATTTCGGTCATACATAAAATGTTGTATATGTAGTTCAGGCATAATCAGCATTTTTGGCTCTTGTCGTCTTACAGCCCTCGGTGCTCTGCACCTCGTGCTATAACGTTCACGCCAATAGCAAAAAACGCATGTTTTATGCCCTTGATATACAGAGTTTATTATAACGCGCAATGTGTAAATGCGTTTATTTTAAAATGCAATATGGAAACGTTACTGAGTATGTAAAAATATAATATATTCTACGGAGGAAACAATTCTGTTGATCAAATGGTATAAAAACAGTTTACAGCAAGTATATGGGTTATTACATGTTGCATTCCCTTTTGTTATTTGTGATGATTCCTTTTCAATAAAATTACGGTTCATATATTGCATTTTAAAATGTATAGCCGTAAGTCCCATGGTACTACGATGTGTAGCATGTAAAAGATCCCTTGGTAGGGTTGGAACTCTTTAATCTCGGCAAAATTCTAAGTAGGACTTTGACCATATGACCAAAGCAGTCGGTGTCTAAGATACCTGGTACTCTGCATGTCTAGACCTTGTCCATTAACAAACAAATAAACAAACCAAATTAAACGCATTTACACATGGCGTGGCGAATCCTTAGAAACCAATAGTAACAATCAACTCCTCGTGGAAACGGAAATACCAAATTGCGTATTAAAATCAATCCCCTGTATAAATTAATTAAATAGCGAATTGTTAAAAAATATTTTACCCTTTCGTATAAACAAGTACTTATAGCGGTAGATAAGCGATTGATAAAATACTTTAGAACGTCAAAATTGGATAAAATAAATTATATGTATTTGGAAAGATAAATACAAGGTGATTTATAACGTATGGAAGATATAACGTAGGGTATATAGATAATTGTTGGGAGTAAGTCCTTGCACCTTTTAGGAATTATAAGGGTACAAATCGTTCATCCTCAATGTGCGCCACACAAAGTTCTGAGAAACATTAGCTTTCTGGGCAATTTGGCGTGTACTAGTCGATTCAGCATCTACCTGTTCTAAAACTTCTTCTTCAACATCAACCGCGTGTCGATTTGGTCTTCCACCATCATGACCCTTCTGTGGTTGTAAATTCTCAGTCTCTCTTCCCCGTTGAATAACCCGGGAAAATATATTTTCCGAAGGGGTCGGTTTATTTGGAAGTAAAGCCTTGCTCGTGCAGCACTTTCATAGGCACCTCCATAAATTATTGCCATAACCATGTATTGATCGTTAGTGTAATTCACTATTTTATCCGAACTAATAACTTAATAACAAACATTAAATTTGATGTCTTCAAATTTACTGAAATGTCAATTTGACACTTTCCTAAATTTCAACGGCAACTTGCCTATTATAATTTTATTTGCCTTTTAGTTGGCAGTTTTAAGTTTGTAAAACGACTGTTTAATAACATGTTTTCATTAGTTTACGTCGTCAGTAGTAACGTATTTAAAAGATTTCATTAGGCACGTTGTCAGTAGCAACGTGCTTTAAAATTTGTAAAACACGCAAAATTACGACCGGTTGCTGGTAATCTTAATTTACATTACAAAATTTTTTTTTATCGTGTTTTCTAGATTCTATCGTAGATAAAATATTGTACGATACACATGCGTAAAGCATCTTTAGTCACTCGCGGGACTTAAAACGTGAGTGAGCGAGCGTTTTAACTTTACACCACTAGTGCCTAAAGTAGCTTTAAGTACTTGTATAGTAAATTACTATTATTATTCAGCAGCTCTCAATAGTTGCTACAAAAATTATTGGGCATTAAAAGGAAAAATTAAGAAGCCGTAATTTCTATTTTACATTTATTTTACATATTTTTTTTTAACTAAGTGTGGTTCAGTTAACTCAAATATCCCTAATTTAAATTTAAAACGTAAATTACCCACATAATTTTCGAACAACTACTTCTTATTTAACTAAGCTTTAACTCTTTTAGTTATTGAGATTTTCTAAAAAATGTTTAGTCCTCTCTATCTACCCTAAAAGTCTTCTCCGTACGTTATAAATCACCCTATATGTGCTATCCCGGGGCATTAAAATAAATACAGGCAAAAATTATAAGCGATAAGCCAATTTTGAATAGATTTTTTAAAACAAATCAATTGTGACTTCGATTGAATAAGTTGAAAAATTTACACTTTTTATAGTTCCTCTATCATGCTACTCAACTTCTCGTATTCTTGTTGGCTGGCATGACAAAAAAGAAATAACAAGCTCGGTATGAATATAATGGTACTAAGACTGTTATAAAATATTGTTTTGTATTTGCTTATTATAGAAACAATAATCACGCAATTTATTTAGGCAAACATTATTTGGAACATTCAACGTTATTTTTATTTTTATGAGTTGATAGCGCAAAAAATGTTATACGAAACTCGATTGTTAATTGCCTTATTGGAACAGGCCTACAAAAAATGTTCTAAGACACTTAACGATCTTGTAGCGTAATATGCTAAAACAGTGTTAGCCTAATGTTGTACGTATAACGCACGATGATACATTTTGTGGTTAATCCCAATAAATTATCCGAGTCATATGTAATATCGGCATTATGAGGTTTAATAATTTTCGTAATATCTACTAGAAGTGGTCAATTTTAAAATATGTAATTTTATTATAAATAAAACTTACTATAGAACTGTTCTCTGAATGTAATTTTTTGGCAGTGGTCTATTATGATATGTTTTATCGGACTTTTTCCACTGTCTAGGGTATATATCACATGACGTTTCGGGAGTTTTGATCTACTCCCGTTTTCAGGCGTTCCTAGTTAGTCCTGAGAAGAACTGATATTGTACGTCTTTATACGTACACTCGTGCCTTCCCCGGGGTTTGAACCCAGGACCGCTGATTGCTGTGAGTACTAGCCTGTCACCTTTACCACTAGGCCACCAGATCGGTTATATATTTTAGTTATAAACTTATTGTGTAGTAGGGCAATATAAAGTGTTAAAATAAATCTTGACACAAGTTAAAATCAAGAAAGTTTGATGTATATCTTACCGCTGTATGCGCAGTAGACTATTTTTCTAATTCTCTGCGCAGTAGTGGCATCCAAATGGGCTTAAGTTCTATACTAGCCTGGCTAATTGGTTCTACTGCCAGCGCTATGTATGTAGCTTCTTTCAGCTTCCTACGGAACCTGTTTTCCTCTTTAGCTACAATTGATGCGTTATCCCATTGTATGTGTTGGTCTTCATTCCAGACGTGTTCTGCGATCTTGGATTTGATGGTTTCGCTCTTTCTAATATTTTTACGGTGTTCCGATAATCCCACTCGTAGGGGTCGTTGTGTTTCCCCTATGCATTGTCTTCCACACTCGCACGGTACGCTGTAAATACAGTTCTTTGAACTTTGATCTGAACAGGTTCCGTAGGAAGCTGAAAGAAGCTACATACATAGCGCTGGCAGTAGAACCAATTAGCCAGGCTAGTATAGAACTAAAGCCCATTTGTATGCCACTACTGCGCAGAGCATTAGAAAAATAGCCTACTGCGCATACAGCGGTAAGATATACATCAAACTTTCTTGATTTCAACTTGTGTCAAGATTTATTTTAACACTTCATATTGCCCTACTACACAATAAGTTTATAACTAAAATATATAACCGATCACAGCGATCAGCGGTCCTGGGTTCAAATCCCGGGGTAGGCACGAGTGTACCATATATATAATACACATATGTTGCTAGTAGGGCCTGGAAACGTCAGAAAACATTACGGCGCCGACATAGTCTCACTTCGAGTATAACGCGTCTCGTGCGCATGCGTGAGAATTCGAACTCCGCCTTTAGAAGCGAATTTTAAACTTGCCCACTTCCCCATTGGCCGGACGACGCCGCCGCGCTTGCACACAGCTCATCATTATACATTGAAGAGTTGGTTGTCTGTCTCACTTCCTTGGTCAGTTTCCCACTCATAGCCGCTAGCAATATAGTAAGTATTAGATATATGGAGTGTACGTATAAAGACGTACAATATCAGTCCTTCTCAGGACTAACTAGGAATACCTGAAGACCGGAGTAGATCAAAACTCCCGAAACGTCGTGTGATATACACCCTAGACAGTAGAAAAAGTCCGATAAAACATATCTTACTATAGAATATATTCTCATTTGCTCTAAATCTTGAATATCACTGTGCTGTGCTTTAATAGTAGCAAAAATGTAATAATTCAAATACAAAAAATAATAAATTTAGTAACATGCATTCCTGGGCCGGCCCAGGAAGAAAAGATATATTTAGCAATTTTCTGTACGCAGTTGCACTTGTAATTTCTTTATTTGTCTCCATGACTATGTTTTAACGTTTTAATATACTATTTCAAATTTTCTTGCAGCCAAGTGCAAATGGTAAGGGAGGCTACGGCCTAGGAAGCTCAAGAAGTCGTCTCAGAGATACAGATGTGGCAGTGCCGTACCTCAACGACGAAATACCACCGAGTCGTGAATCGTCAGAAGAAATTAACTCTGATTATTCTGCCGACTACAACGATAGTGAAGACGCCGACAGTGGATTTCAGGATGTTCGCCGCAAAGAACAGGATGCGTCTGTAATGGACACCGGCCTCCCTGATGACTATAGGTTGAGGCGATTCATAAGACCTGGCAAATAAGCTGGACCTATTGAGGTTCACACTAGCTCTAGTAAGAACTAGTATTCGTTAGCATTATACCAAATCATCAAAGTACCTATACTTATAAGAAGCGATTTAGATTAAAATTATTTGTAAGTTTTGTACGTAGCGATTGATTAAGGCGGAATATTTATGTAAATTGGTTTGTTACTCTGAAGTACCTATACCTATACAATGGGAGGTTTTTTGCGTATTAAAAAAATATATTATGAGAATGTTCTATTGTACTTTTATTTATTATCCTAGTGCAGATCTCCAATAGATATCAAGAGCAAATAAATCTATATTTAATTGACAATGTCTGCTATAGTGTAGAAGATAATTTTCTGTCATATAAATAAGCAACATAAATACATGTGAGGCTTTGAAAAATTGGGTTTTTAAATATCTAATGTAAATTCAGTCCATTAAAATTTGCAGAAAACAATAGTGCATTATACTCCAAGGGAGATAAAGAATTGATTTTTTCCAATGTACAAATACACCGAAGGAAATATGGCATTCTCTCCTGCAATTTTTGAATTTTATTTATGTTTTGAATACCATAACAGCAGGCATTTTTTTTATTGTTTGTTCTTAGGGAAATAATATTGAATATTGCCCCTTTATGGAGAAAATTCTTTATTTTTATCATAATTTTCGTAACCTAGAAACTGATTTCCATACCCGGTCGTGGAAAACATATTTATATCCGGCATGTGCCGTTTAATGATATCTTCTGCATCTTGAAAATGACATGCCTCAGAGAGGCAGAGCATTTCCTCTTCTATATCTACAAAATCTGGATAAAGTACCATATACATGTAGAGGACCTACAATTAACGTGACTTATAAACCACAGGAAATTACTAAAATTCTATTCCAAAGAATATTTCTTTAGACAAAGTAGTACTACTCGCAGGTATGCACTATCTTGAGAAGGAATGGATGTTACCGTGGTCACATACGCTTTACATCCACCATTGGGATACCTGAAACAGTATTGGAATAAAGTTGCAGAAATAAGTGGTAAGTATAAAAAAAAAGAAATTTGGTATAGTAAATTTAGTTTTTCATAGTCATGTAGTCTACTGAAATCGACAAAGTTTAGGATTTTTCGAGTCATTATCAAGTGTACCCTTTTTTAAGAAGACAATGTTACAATTTTACGGGGCTAACTAAAGATTTTTATGTTAATACCAATTGCATATAGCTGTATTTTATGATTAGCCGAGATAAAAAGCAAAAAACAGAAAATAAATAACAAATCAAGTAGACCGCGGTTACATTATTTTGTTCTTCGAAATATCATACCAAAAAACTTTATCAAGCAGAACTGTTATTAATAATAGTATATTACATACCGAAGTCAAAAGTGTTTCATTACTGTCGAGAGATTAAGTAGTTAACCGACTTTATCTCGAGACAGGATTGAAACTTTTCGCCATGGTATGTACGTATACCATTTTAATCACAATCGGTTTTTGTTACTATTTATTGAATTAGGTAAATCTCAAATAACACGTAATTTTATCGCAGTTTAATAAGTCACTTTAACAAAAGAATCTGCGACGCTAGTGCTAGGTAACATGACAAGTTAATTGAAAGTGACGTTTAGCTAGCCGGAAAAAAACCATTCCCGGCAAGCTGGAAAATAAAGTCTCGCTTTCCTAATGTTTTGAAGGTTATAAACGTACCTATTATTACCCCATTGTGAGTAATAACTTATGATGTTCTTTTAATAAACAATCTGTAGACACATTAATAGCAGACTATTGGGTGTTCCAAAAAAAAAACTCATTTAGGGTAGGCCTTGGAAAGAAAGAAGAAGAAAATCCAGTTGTATCTTAACTTTTAAGTCTGTAAGTGAATGTCAGATTGCATTTTGTTTATGAAAACATCTGTCACTGTGGCAGGTAAAAGTCTACATTGCATTAAGCTTACTTGTATTAAGCAAAAATGAAAATAAGACGGCATTTACACAACAACAACGAGTGTATTAATCATAACAGTCAATGAAAATTGTTTTTATTAAGTGTTTTTTATATTTTTAAAAAAATAGTTCAAGATCAAGATGCAATTTAGTTCTGCCTGACTTATGGTAGTTCATTTGCTTCAATGGGTATATATTAAGTTATGGCAAACTTCAATTTACCATGGAATGCTGCAAATTAGTTTTTTTTAAACACACTATAGAAATAATGCAATATTTGTTTGAAATGGTTTACAGTCTAGAGATGTTCGAATTGGTGGTCGGTCATTTCCTAAATGCATCATTTTTTTTCACACTTGAATATTGTTTATTCCTTGCCGATTTTTTTCCCTGAATTAGATCTAACTATAGTAAATACTTCAGTGATTTATTAGATATGGCAGCAAGTTTCAATTTTAACAACTGGCTGATAAGCTAACTAGAATAACAAATGCAAAAAGCAGTTTAATTGATGTAATTTTTATGAACAACGGCGATTTTGTCAACAAAGTTAGTGTTGAAAGCGTAAATGGTGTTTCTGATCATGATATGGTGTCATGCATTCTTAAAGTAAATAAGCAAAACATTAAAAAATTTCTAACATACCTTGACTACAAAAAAAATTACGTTGACCAATTTAGATTAAAATTTCAGTCTAGTGGAATTGACGAAATATTTTATATTCATATTAACAGAAAAGTTGAGTTGCTCACGAACAGTATCTAACTTTAATTAATAGTCATACCTGATACGATCCACTGTGTACCAAAGGCTTTCATAAAAGAGATTCAATATGGAAACTGAAGAAAATGGACGCCTACCTTTCCTGGACGTGTTAGTGAAACGAACCGCTAACAACAGATTAAGCCATACAGTATATCGAAAGAAGACTCACACTGACCGCTATCTGCATGCTTCGTCTCATCATCATCCCCAACAAAAGATATCATTGATCAAGACTCTTATTCATCGGGCCAATGCTATTTGTGACGAGGACAGTAAACCACAAGCTCTGAGACATGTGGAAGAATCTTTGCACTGGAATGGCTATAGTCGACGAGACATCATGTAAGCGTGCCAATACATCATAAAACCGAAAGAACCTAAATCTAAACCTACTAATTACGCCTGCCTTCCTTTCGTTGCCGAAGTAACTGACAGAATAAGAAAGGTCTTACATAAGAATAACATCGGGTATCTGTCCAGACTACAGACAGAAGGCGTTTACCAGCTCCAATGCACAGAACACAAAAATCAGCCATCGCAGAACACTTATTAGGACCAGGGGACCACAGAATAAATTACGACTCCGTAAACATACTATCCAGGACTAAAAAATACTTCCCTCGTGTAATTCGGGAATCCCTGGAAATTATTAAAAAAATCCAAACCTCTGCAAAACCAATCCAGCCATAAACAAGTTTCAAGTGAGCAATTAAGCAAAAAAGCGACAAGTCCCAATAACACACAAGATCTACATGAGCAGTCAACCGTAACGACTCCTCGGTATATAACCAGGAGCAAAAGATACCAACATCAGTCGTTAAAAAACTTGTGAAGAAGCTGTCAGCATGAGCATCGAAACGTCAAGTTCAAATCGACGACCACGGCATAACGCGGATAAACCTACCATTATAAAATTCATAATTATTTCATATAACCTACTTGTTATTTATCAATAACAGAACTGTCAACCTGACTGAAAAGTTCCCCATAACAGCCATGACTGTTATACATTAAACAGCCTAGGTCGTTAAGAAATAACAGAACAGTAACATTTTAACATTGGCAATACTGAAATGTATCGTTGGTAACACTATAAGTCTATGTCAAATTTGGAAAAAATGTAAAGCTAACTAAATATTTCGCAAAAATATTTTTTTTCTAATTTCGTTCGGTGCTTATAGCTCTGTTATTATTGACTTTAGAAAAAAATGTGTAAAGGAAACAGTTGTACATAATTATGTGCTTAATAATACAGTCTAACCAATTTTTTTATTTAAGCTATAATTTTTGAGTTATGACACAAACTTGTGTTTTTTTCTAATGGAAACCATAGTCAATCATGACTTGATAAGAAAGGCCATTTTTCAACAATTCTAACGATATACCACTTGATATAGTTATTTTTATAAATAAATAAGTTATGGCCATTTTTTTTCTTTTTGTTTTCGAACTGTTCAAGTAGTAGGCTATAGAAACAGTTGATAGATGCCCATTGCGTTTAATAATAAAATTCAAGTTAGTTCTCCTTAGCATAGAATTTCGGCTTAGACCGCGTAGTATTTGTATATGAACACCCAGCATTTTCTGGCTCAATGTGCCTTGCACCTTGTGAAGTCGAGCAAAAACCCGCGCGATGGCCATGCTATTTTGGTGGCTCGTGTTGTTTGAGTATCTTGAGAACGAGGATACTTAGGCAGATTTGGCCGTTTTGCTGTTTGTGCATCCATATTCACTAACGTTTCGCAAGACCTTGCAGCTTGCATCATCAGAGTGAAAGTCGCACTAAGAACCGAAGGTCGGTATGGAGCTATTTATAGTCCTCTGTGCTAGGCGCGCGGAGTGGCGTAACGCTGGCGCTGGTTGGTCGTCCGAGTGCAACGTAATCCGTGGGGCGTGGCCGTATGACGCAGAGTGGTTGTAACGCTTTAGATCGTGTATCACAGGGGTCCACGTTTTACTAAGCTTAAAGCCATCTTCCCTGTTGATATTATTTGGATGTTTTTCTATTTCTATGGCTTCACGTATCACTCGCGGGAAGTAATGAGGTATTCTGGCAAGTACTCTGGCATGCTCAAATTCTAAAGTGTGCCCATTTGTACACGTATGCTCAGCTACGGCTGATTTTGTGATGCGTTTGTGTTTGCAATCAGCCGTAGCTGAGCATACGTGTACAAATGGGCACACTTTAGAATTTGAGCATGCCAGAGTACTTGCCAGAATACCTCATTACTTCCCGCGAGTGATACGTGAAGCCATAGAAATAGAAAAACATCCAAATAATATCAACAGGGAAGATGGCTTTAAGCTTAGTAATACGTGGACCCCTGTGATACACGATCTAAAGCGTTACAACCACTCTGCGTCATACGGCCACGCCCCACGGATTACGTTGCACTCGGACGACCAACCAGCGCCAGCGTTACGCCACTCCGCGCGCCTAGCACAGAGGACTATAAATAGCTCCATACCGACCTTCGGTTCTTAGTGCGACTTTCACTCTGATGATGCAAGCTGCAAGGTCTTGCGAAACGTTAGTGAATATGGATGCACAAACAGCAAAACGGCCAAATCTGCCTAAGTATCCTCGTTCTCAAGATACTCAAACAACACGAGCCACCAAAGAGCATGGCCATCGCGCGGGTTTTTGCTCGACTTCACAAGGTGCAAGGCACATTAAGCCAGAAAATGCTGGGTGTTCATATACAAATACTACGCGGTCTAAGCCGAAATTCTATGCTAAGGAGAATAATTCGAGTAACCGCGAAAGCCTCAAACAATACATTCAAGTTAGTTATTAAAAATTTTCTTTTAATTTCCAAATTATAAACAATTATTTTGGTGTGAAATATTTATTCCGTTGGAGTTACAATTTTAAATAAAAATAATTTCTGAGAAACTAATAAACAATTAATTGATGCAAGCGACAATTATTGACAAGTGCATATCATTTAGTTTCTAATTAATGTTGTTGAGGTTTCGTAAATTATCAATATGAATTTTTCTAATCAAGAAAAGCGTGATACCTTTAATAGACTGTATGATAATTTGGGAGAGTATGGTTCTTTCTGTAAACCAAATAAGACGGCAAGAGGCATTAATGAAGAGGCAGAGGTAAACGTATAGGTTTCATCCCTATAAATTATCACCTCAATCAACATTAATTAGAAACTAAATGATATGCACCTGTCAATAATTGTCGCTTGCATCTATGAATTGTTTATTAGTTTCTCAGAAATTATTTTTATTTAAAATTGTAACTCCAGCGGAATAAATATTTCACACCAAAATAATTGTTTATAATTTTGAAATTAAAAGAAAATTTTTAATAACTAACTTGAACTTTATTATTAAACGCGATGGGCATCTATCAACTGTTTCCATAGCCTACTACTTGAACAATTTGAAAACAAAAAGAGAAAAATGGCCATAATTTATTTATTTATAAAAATAACTATGTCAAGTAGCATATCGTTAGAATCGCTGAAAAATGGACTTTTTTATAAAATTATGGCCGACTATGGTTTCCATTAAAAAAAACACAAGTTTATGTCATAACTCAAAAATTTACAGCTTAAATAAAAAAATTTGGTTAAACTGTGTTATTAAGCACATAATTATCTACAACAAGTCAATAATAACAGAGCTATAGGCACCGAAAAAAATTAGAAAAAAAATATTTTTGCCAAATATCTAGTTAGTCTTGCATTTTTAAAAAAAAAACAAAAAAATCATTAAATTGAGCTCGTAAAACTGCAATTCTTTCCCCATTTAACCGTCTCTCTATCTCCAATACTTTCCGAGATTCTCATGCTAGACATTCAAAAAAGCTCACAATGACATAATTATATTGATTTCAAAGGTCAACGTGTAAAAGCCATGTCTCTAAAACGTTCCTCTTGACTTTCTCTGGGTTTGCTTTTAAAAGTTCATTGGCACCTTAAGGAGATTTATTGGGCCACTAAAAACCAGAAAATTCGTCAACATAACAAATGTTCCCCACTGAGTGAAGGAATTTCTACGTGTTTTGGAAGGGGTCGAAACGTAAAAAGCTTACTTTTCCTAGCCGTCATATGGATACCGCCATTTTGAATTTTTCATATTTGGGATTTTTGACATTAATCTTGGGCAAGAAGAAATGTCTGTTCCCAATTTCTCCAGGTAATCCGTAAGTGCAAGAAAAAGTCCGTCATCTTTACAACAGACAGGACTGGATTATATATATATTGTAATGGGTTGCATATAAGAAGGTAAGTTATTTTATTAATACAAGACAAGTTGGGTATAATAAAAGGATAGCAGAATTATTAACATGTATTTTGTAAAATAATGGAATAAAATTTGAATTTAGTTGAACAGTGAAAAATAAGAAACAGAAAGGTTCTAACATGATGTAAAAGTTACCTGAAATAGAATGGAAGATTGATAGCAAATACTTATTTGAAAAATGTTATTCAATATAGCGGGTGTTGCTAAATGTGATAATAAATTATATAGTGTTGAACTGTAAAAAATATGCAAGCGATATCACTAGGGAGACATTAATTTTATGTACACATATAAATTTTGATACAGAAACATGTCATAATTTTTTGTAAAAAGCTGAAATTTTGAAATAAACCCTTTCATAATGTGATTTAGTTGATCTGTTTGGTGTATGAAAGAATGTGATTAATGCAAAATTGTCGAGAACGAAAATAAAGCGAATTTTTAAACAAGAAGTTTGTATAATGGAGATATGAAGATGTGTCTGGTAGCAGGACCATAATTTGGAATACTACAGGCATTGAAGTAATTTCTGGAATTGGATGTTGAACTTAGTTAATTTTTCTATTTCATTAATTAATTTAGTCAAAAGTATGGGAGTTTTATTTTTTATAGTGTCGCTGCTGACAAATTTTATAGTGAAAAGTAACACGTAAAGCTTTAAAAATGTTATAGACACTTGTTTTTTAGTAACTTACGTATTATAATTGTTGGCTCATGAGTTATAACATGTAAATTACAAGAAAAAACGCTTAATCATTGTGCCAGGTGTTAGGTAGACAAGGTTGTTTATTATTCTATTGTAATTAAATTGATTCTACTAAAACATAAACTACGATAATTGCCAATTACGTCAATATTGGTCGCTGTTCTTTAATTTATCGAAAGTAGTAACCAGTCTGTCTTTCCTGCGGAAAGGAAGCTGTGGTTAAGTGAAATTAATTTGTTAAACAGTGACCGCTGGTTGAGCTTTGGTTTCCGGTCTGAACGTTTTCGATAGGTAACTTATCACATTGAACGTAAAACGAAATAGTTGTTGTACGCTGAATAATTGTATAACAGTTCTACATAAACTTTTCATTGCTTAGATAATTAACCAGTACAATTATGAAAAACGCTTAGTTAAGGTTTTTGGGTCATACATATACATATACATTTTAAATGGCTAAACTGTACTAATAATTTAGTTATAGAGCCTCTTCAGCAGTGCAAAACAATGAGCTCTTGAAATGTAACTTCAATCAGTCCATAGAACGTTCCTAGAGATGCATTTATTAGATAACAATTTGGTACTTACTTTAGTATTTTTGGCTCCTTGAAATATTTTATTTCAGAAATTATTCTGAGTTTTAAATGAATAGTATAATAAGTATTATACAGCAAGTGAATTAAACATATCTTTGAGTTAATAAATGTTTAATTTACGTGGCGAATATATATGTTTTCATTCAATTTTGAATAAAAAATTTAAAAAATATTCAAATCAAGATATAAGTTTGCCCATTCATCGTCGATTTAATCTAAATTTTAGTAATTATATATTACACACGACAAAGGGAAAGAATAATTGAATGTAAATATTTGTAGAAATAATAAAAATATGTTGTCCTTCATTGATTTTTTTAAATTCACTAGTGAATTAAACTTTTTTAATTCACTAGTGAATGAAAACACTTTTATTTCACTTGTGAATAATAGACTGTTTATAAAGGTTGTTATGGAGTTAATAATGTCACTTTAAACTGTCAAAATTGAATAAAAATTATAAAAATGTTAAGAGTAAAATTTTTATTAACAAAAATGAAAATGTTTATACGAGAAATGGTATTATCAAAGAACGGATTTCTAGCTTTTATGCTTTTTGTAATGGTTCATAACAGCTCAGAACTTCTGATAATGTGTCACTAACTAGAAAATTGGAGTTATTTGACATAAGTGTGTCCCAGACTTTATTCTCCAGGCCTAAAACTTTGTGGCTTTTAAAAATAACTGTATTAAACTATATAATTATATATTATTAAATGGGAGCAAATTGTCTATAAGACAGCGAAAGAAATTTTACAAAATCTGCACTTCTGTAATGATAGCGATATTCCAATTATTTTTAAATGACACGCTATACTTTTTTCTCTTTACAACCATTTTTGTAATTTTGATCGATTCAACGATCAAAACAATAGCGTAATTTAAATAATATATTATTTATGTTCATATAACGTTAAGTAACTTTATGCTAACAAATAATTATTATTACATAACTACACAAATTGTTCAACATTGCGTCCGTCGTTAATTCAGCAAGGCTCTAAACGATGCAGAAAATGTCTGGTTGTCGTTTCTAATAAAGTTTCTCTGCCAATGTTTTGCACATTCTGCAGGTTGAACCAACTCTTGAAACCCAATCCAAATATTTTCGAACTAGTCAACATTCTGAAAAAGGAAGCAGAATGTATGGCGTATGTTGTACGATAGGAAATATTTGAACTTGGAAAACAAAAGAAGAAAAATTAAATATGCAAAATTGGACTAAAGAATGGAGCAGACAATGGCAGAATTTGAAAATACAGACGATTTAGGAAAATGTTGACGCACTTTATCGTACATACAAAAACTAGATTAACTACAGTATGCAAATTCTGTAAACGTTTTTATATAAACAGTGTTGTACTTAATCTAAAATGTAAAAACACAAAATAAAGTTAAAAACACAAAAAATTTAAAAAAATAAACAACACGAATAAAAAATAAAATAATACTCAGCTTTGCTGGTTCACAACTTTTAAACACGCCAACATAACAGAAGTATGCTTCGTTCGCTGCCAGTCCTAAGACTGGATAAAGTGGAAAGGGAAGTTAACATTTAAATCTAGGGAAGACTATTATTTCTTTTACTTTCCTGCTTCATCCTACCCAATGTATTACTATATGTGCATAAGGTGTATAGTACAAGGAAAGTATTGTGATCATGTAAAAATCTGACCGCGAAATTTTGACTTTTCTTCACCTTCCTCGAATCCAAAAACCCTACTTTCAAAAAATATATAGGTGTACGTGTAGAATTTTTTCGTTTGGCTCGGATTTAGATTTTGTTCCTCAGTTTGACACAAAACTACTGTAATTACTGATTTTAACTAAATTTTCACATATAATCTCATAAGAGCATTAATTCTTTCCGGAAATTTTTTGAGTGCTTTCCAACAACGTCGTATTAATTTGCCCGAGCGGGACGCGAGGGCAAATTAGGACGTTGTTGGAATGCACGAAAAATAATTTCCGGATATGAATTAATGCTCGAATACAGATTCGGTAAGAAAATCGTAACGACACAAACCCTAAAAAGAAGTAATGTCTACCTACAAAAAATTTCCAAGATATTTTGTTGTTGTCTTGGTTATGGCTCTTGAACTAATTTTTCTATTGGTCATTAATGAGTGTCGTACGATTTTCACCAAAAATCGTTTGGATCCTAACTTAGACCTGATCAGATTCTGGACGTAATTAAAAAACTGTAAGACCAATATCAGTAGCGTCAAAATCTAAAAAAAAATGGACTGAAATGATGATTAGGTTTTGTTATTAAAAAGTGAACCACACATTCTTGCGACGCTGTATTGTCTGTTACGAACAATAGCGACTTTACAACTTTTTATCTAACAGCCGAGCGTTATAGCCTTCTTCCAGCTAATGATTTAGCCGCATATCTTGACGAACTGCGACTGATTGTAAGGCAGAATATGTTTTAACTCACAATCGGTTAATAATAGGTACGTTTCTAACCTTCAAATCAGTAGGAAAGCGAGTAATTATTTACTTTACTTTCCCAGCTACCGGGAAAGATTTTCCCGGCTGGCTAAACGTCACTTTCAATGAACTTGTCATGTTACCTAGCAACAGCGTCGCAGTTTCCTTAGTTAAAGTGACTTATTAAACTGCGATTAAAATTCGTATTATTTGAAACTTACCTAATTAAATAAATAATGACAAAAACCGTAAAATAGTATACATACCACGGTAAAAAGTTTCCTTTCTGTCTCGAGATAAAGTTAACCTCGACGCTACGGGTCTCGGTTAACTACTTAATCTCTCGACAGTAATGAAACACTTTCCACCTCGGTATGTAATATACTATTTTAGCAAGATGGCCCATAACGCCAATATTATTGTTTTGAAGAAATATTTGGGCAAAACTGGATAGGATTAACGGCCCAACTAAAGACCCCCTTGTTCCCCCGATTAAAGCTCGTTCGACTTTTTTCTTTGGAGTGAATTAAAAGACGAAGCCCCAAACCGCAGACGGGCTAAAAAATCGAATTAGACAGGCTATTGCAGATTTTCGCGAAGATATACTAATTTGAGTAGTAAATAGTGTGAGAAGACGATGCCACTTATGCATAGACAACAATAGCTCACAGTTTAAGTAATTTATTTAGTTCCGTTTTATTATCGTTTTGTTATATTATCTAATAGTAGTGTTCTCATTAGTAATTGTCATTCAGATTTCAATGTTGCTTAATTATGAATAATTATTTTGTTTCTACAGAAGTTTTGATTAAATAGCTTTTTCAGTTTTTTGAAAATGTTTATTATATAACCCTATTAAATGTTTTTATTCGCCAGAAGTACACAAATTTTTCTACAAGAATACACAAAAAAGTATATGTGACGTCACAGCAAACAAATAATGACGTTTAAAACAATCTCTTCGTCAAATTGTTGCTAAGAACATCCCATTTAACACTGTGTGGTTTGTTGGAGTAAAAATACAATTAAAGTTTCTATAGTCTTGGGTCCTTTTTGTAGAACAGACTGAACTACAGCGAGAAAACATTCAGAAGATCTTAAACTTGAACTGAGGGTTGCAGTAATTATTTTAGAAGGATTACTAAGTTAAAACATATTTGTTTGAAAATATTAAGCGAGATAGTTATATAGAAAACCTCGAATGATATGGTGACTTATCAATACGTATATGCAGTGACGCAAGACGTGCAATAGTGATTAAGTTTCAGTTTGTTTTTATTTTCTACTTTGTTTATTGAAGTGTCATAATTGCTTTTTGAAATGAGGTCACTCTAACTGTTATGGAAAATTGATTGCAAAATTTGCTAGCAATAATTAGTAAGTCACTACGCTGCCTAGTATGGAGTTGCTGGAAATAAATTAATTTCAATATTAACAATCTCTCTCCATAAAATGTAAACTATTTTTGGGTTTTATATTTATACATATAAGAAAACTTTGACATTGTGACAATAGCTTCTAACAGTTCTTATACGAATTACATACACTTTTTTTGAAAAACGTTTTGTTTTAAATAAGTATCAATATTTTTTGGTTTTTATTTGTTTCCAAACATAAGAATTTGAAATCATTTTTACGCGTCTAATAATTTTTACAGAATATTACTTAAAAAAATTTACTAAATCTTAGAAAACATCCTTAATTGCTATTGTGAATTAACTGAATATACAAATTTGGCTGCGCGTATCAGGAAAATAAGGTATTTATAAAATGATCTCTAGTTTATAAAATATCTAATAACGCACTTACATTAGCTTCGCTTTTTTTACCAATAGGAAAGGAAATTATACAGGGTGTATTAAAAATGGCGTATAAGCTTCTTTGCGATTCTTTGATTAATTTTGAGTAAAAAATCTTAATACTAAAGTTTTGTATTGGTCTTCATGAGCCCTCACGAGCGGCAAATAAAATACTTTTTTCAGGTAAAGTACATTTCTGTTTTAAATGCATCAGAGTATCAAGTTGTTTAAAATATAAAATCAGCGGCGCAGAAACTACTGTAATTATGGGGGAGCAAGTGCCACTTTGGTCCATAAAGTAAAACGGCCGACTGTCAATGTCCAATAGTTACTAACAAAATAATGTCATTTTATTTAAATCAAGGAGGGAGATTATAAGCGTGTTTCAATAGGAGCGCAAGATTTGAATTGCGAGCCATGTTTGACAGTCATAATGTCACATGATTATGACATGACAGATCGAAAGTTGACAGATGTGAGTTAGTAAACATGGAGCATTACGTGGTAGAACCCCGCGACCTGATTGTCAAAAATTATTATCAAAATGGTGAAAGTTTAATTGCCACCATTATCGTGCTATGATAACACAGTTTCTTGTGCCTCATGTGGAAGCTATTGATCTTGACGACATGTGGTTTCAGCAGGACGGTGCCGCATGTCATACCGCCCGTGAAACATTGACGATCTTACACGAGTTTGCTCCTGGTGGTGTCATTTCCCGATTTGGTGACCAGAATTGGCCTCCACGCTCTTGCGATTTAACGCCTTTAGACTTCTGGCTGTGGGGTTATCTGAAGTCACAGGTTTATGCCAATAAGCCTGCAACAATCGAAGCATTGAAAGCTGAAATTAGACGCTGTATCAATGAAATACCACCACATGTATTCAATAACGTTATTGAAAATTTCGTCAAAAGGGTACGCATATGCCAGCAAAGCCGTGGCGGCCATTTACAAGATATTTTGTTTCATACATAATTCCCAAATGTATATTTTCTAAATCAATAAATATTTCAATACTTTGCTACAGAAAACCATGTTTTATTGAACATTGAAATCTTGCGCTCTTATTGAAACACCCATTATTAATTGAAAACTTTACAAATAATAAAAATCTGTAAAGGGCTTTACCCAGAACTTCCCTCGTTGGCATAGTGACACTAAATAATTTTAAAAATCAAACTAAGTTAGGGGTAAAAAAAATTTCACGTTTCTAATAAATTAAATAAATTTTCAAATAAAAAAAAACATTAACGTTGGTGGAATTCGAAGGCACGTCGGATGCGTATGCAATTCCATCGTTTTGTGGAATATTAAAAGGAGAATGGGCTATTTCTACCTGCGCTACGAAGCACTACGTGACTACGTGCGTCCCGTCTGTATAAATAGAACCTCTTTTCATTAACACCTCTTGCGCTGTAAATCAGAAAGGCACTTACGCTGTATCTATTGAATTATCGTCAAAAGTAAAGTCTGAACTATGTGCAAATTGTTACTTTCCTGTATCTCAGTTAAACGAAAAATAAAATATTACCGGTGATGCGACTCGAATTTAGCGCTTGCGAACGAGCCGGGCCATTCGATTTCTTTGTTTGGAGGTAGTCTACGCGTTCGCTTACAGAGCTACCGCGACCTTTCGAATTCCGCTGTTCCAGCTATATTTAACGTTCCGCATTAATTCCTTGTTTCTTTTTGTATCGTACAGCATTTATTCTGTATCTATTGGGTTCCATTTTTGGCAAGAATAAAGCCTGCGATATGTACAAATTATTACTTGTATCTAATGCTAAGTTAAATAAAAAATAAACAACATTTTATTTTTTAAGGTGCTCACCCTATATATATTTGTCCGAAATTTTCTCGGTTTCATACCAGGCAGATATATAATGTGTATGCAAAATATTGTCTTCCTCAAACAAATAGTTTTTCAGTTACACCGCCAACAGACAGACAGAACAGACAGAACAGACAGACAGACGGAATTGAGAAAACCTGTTTTTCGTCATCTAGGGACCCTGAAACGTGAAGATCTAGAAAAATCTCGGAACTTCGTCTTTTAGACGAGGGAGTAACAACGAATTAATCTTTAATACCTTATGGTAATAGGTAGCTTTTCTTGATAATCATAACGCAATTAACCACACTTCGAAACTATCAAATGTTTCAATAGCAATTTGAATTTGCTAATGTGTCTAATATAAATGTCATTGTAGATAAAAGAAATGTTTTTGCAGTGCAGTCGATCGAAAAGCTTTATAT
>CALNHX010006455.1:0-89074 GCA_940337035.1 Agriotes lineatus | reverse complement strand
CTGTCATTAAAGAGTTACTGTCTGATTTGAGTCGTGACACCTATGTTTCATTCACTAGTGATCAAGCAATAACAACCCATATTATATAAAAATTACTTATGTCCCAACGAAGTAATTTATTATACCAAATATAATGTAAATCGATACTGGCGTTCTATTGTTATCAGCCAATTTTATTTTCAAAATTAGTTTTAAAGCAAAAAAGTAGAATAACGAAGCAATATCTATGTACAATAATTATGAAAGATTTTTTTAGCAATTAAATAAATTATCTAAAATTTATTAACTGCATTGTATGATATTATTGACTATGTGGGTTTTATTTTATTTTTAGCTTCATTTGAGTCACTTCGTAGTTTGTCGTTTCAAAATCTAGGGGTGAACCTATTAGATAGAACAACTTGGAGCTCTTTTAATTAATTTCGTTATCTATTAGTGAAAGTCGGGCTCGATCCATTTTCTTGAGTTAGCCAGTGGCACGTTTATCGTTTCAGATCGATCAAAAATCTTGTTATAATATAAGTATTTCTATAGCTTATTGTAGAGCACGCTGAAATAGTCTGTGCTGTAGTAAAAATGGCTTATTACCACTGCATCTTTATGCCAGAGCACAGATAAAAGTGCCCAAGAGTGAGGATGTTGAAGTAAAACTGATAATCGAAAGCAAAATCGAAGGAAAACGTGGTCCTGGCCTCAAACAATATTCATGGCCGAAAAATATGCGCGACTGGACTGGTATCAACACATCATCTTTAATTCATACAACTCTAGACCGCAATAAGTATACATAAATTGTCGCCAACCTTCATTGAATGGAAATGGCACCTGAAGAAGAAGAAAAATATCCTAAAAAACAAAGTACTGCCAAACTGTAAGAAGAGAAAAGTATTTAACTCTTGTATATAGCCGGTTATGACATATGGATTAGAGACTATGACCATAACGGCAAAAAGCTGAAAAACTGACAATAACGCAGCGTGCCATGGAAACATCTCTACTTGGCATAAGTCGTAGAGACAGGGTCAGAAATGTAGAAATTAGAAACCAAACCAAGGTAACTGACATTATGCAACGAGTCGCAAGACTAAAATGGGGTTGGATAGGGCATGTGACAATAAAAGGCTCTGAAGGCATACAAAAGAAGCGTTGGAAGACCACAAAAATATGGACCGACGACATAAAGGCAGTTGCAGGAAGACGATGAGCATCAAATTGCACAAGACAAAGTAACTTGGAGAAATCTAGGGGAGGCCTACGTTCAACAGTAGACGGACCAAGGCTGGGGAAGAAGAAGAACATATCTTGTTAGGTAATTAATTATGTAATAACAATCTATGAAATGTAAACTTTAATGAAGCTAGTAACAAACGAAATGAAAAGGCTTGAAGCCAGCCTGTTTTCCAGGTTTCAGCAACGGGGTGACTGCAGAGCTTCCGATATCAACCTACTCTCTTACAGGTAACTTACATGTTAACGTTTAATGCTTCCTTCAATTTCTTTATTAGCCTCGCATGTCTTTTCTTGTTTTTTTTTTCTGATGTTTTTTCTTGTGCTTTTGTTTTTCCGTGTCTTTGTTTTCTTGTTGTTTCTTGCATGTTTTCTTGTCTTTCTTGCCATAACCATTTCCGAACAGGAAAAAACAGTAATTATCTTCCAAAGAAATCTATCGAATGGATTACGTATATTTGTTTCCAGTTTTTTCCTTTGCCAAAATAGTTCTAAAGTTTCACATTGAAGTAGAGTTTTGAATAATGATACCCGAGATGCTGTGCTTTGCATTAGCATATTATTTTCGTAAGATTTTTATTTTTTCTTTTTCTTTGTCGTTTTTTGTCTTAGCGATTACTGGTTAAGAAAAACTGTAGCTAGTTTATACTGTCGTGATGTGTAGTCATAGATAATGCAGAATTTTTCTTGGATTAGTTTAATTTAATGCCGATTACAGGTTATTACTTATGCCAAACCGAGTTTTATAAATAAAGTAAATAATACTTTATAAAGTAGAAATTTTGGGTCCTTGCCGTTCACCTTGTTTCGTTATGGAACTAATTTAAGATTTTGAAATTACCAACGCCATTTATATTTGAAGTTAGTGGAGTTTATCGATTTTGACGCTTTTCTGATCATCAGTTTTGAGATTTTATTGTGGCTCGGTGTTGTGCCGAGTTGATGTTTGGTAGACGAGCTGGAAATCATTTTTGCCTTCATTATCACCTCATTTGGATTATGTGGAATTTACTTCCAAATAAATTATTTGGGATCTATCGTCTTACCCTGAACTTCATTAACGCTTATCGAAGTGTCGTCTACACTTACTACCGTTACCTTTCCTATAATGACGTAACATTTTCGGTTACCGTGCTCCCGCATTTATTGGCGAATCATTTTCGCCTACGCATTCTTCCGTTTGATGTCGCAATGTTGTTATTTACTGTATTCTAGATTATACAATTGTGGACACAATTCAGGAAACACTAATAAAATTTAGAAAAAACCTTACAAAAACATAATATAATTACATGAAAATAAATATAAAAATGTAATTTTGTATTGACTTTTACGTTATTTAGTTAGTACTTGCGACACATTAACATTTTCCCTGGAAACTAATATATCTACTCCCGTCGATTTGTAAAGCTTTTTCTCGACAAAGAAAATTTACAAAAGTTGTACCTTTCATTGTAGCATTTGCAGGGGTAATATAATAAATAGTACGCTTTATTATCGATGGGTTTTTGGTCACTAATACCTTAATACACACATCAATTGCTTAAAATAAAAGCACAATTGGATTACATTACATCAGGCTATCTGCCATTGGTTTACCGGAATCGTGAGATCAGTCGCTTGATTTTAAAACAAAACCTAAGACAGCAATCTTTGGCGGAAACATGTTATATAAAAACGCGCCATATACATTATAAAGACCCGGTATACTAACGTGTTAATTAATTCTACGCTTACATTCTTTAACTATGGTAAAATTCATATGTACACAGGTGGCTTCAATTGCGATGCATGCTTGACCAATTCTGCACAGAAATCTTCTGAGAGTTGCTGAATTATTAACCTGCAGACCGCTACACCGCTGTCCACCGCTGCCAAGGCAACAAACACTATTTTCCATTTCGTTGCTGACTACATGGATCTGTCACTAAAACTACAAGCTCGCCCCAGTGACCTAATTTGGTTGAAGTTGACCCAGATATGGCCGTTTAGGTAAATATGACTCTGTTTTACAATTTCGCGCTCTCACATAGTTACAGTTTTTGCAGGAATTTCCATGTATACTGGTAACCAGATTTCGCCTGCTGCTAGGAGCTCCAATACCCTTAAATATTACCTGCCTTCACTGGTACTGTGGTGTAGGTGTGTCGGACCATATTACTGTCTCGGAAATGGGTTACGAGCGTTCCCCATGTGATTTTGCCTTCGCCAGCTCCTCGAATATGTGCTGTACAACCTCTAGGTGGTTTTACAAGTGCGCTGTGCTCATGGGACATTAAAACAAACCACATCTCGAACAGTATCGTGTGCCGGTCACATATGTTCGTACTTTGAAAATGCGTGTACTGTCACTCACTGTATCACTCTGCCATTCTGAACCCATATAAATTTGTCTAGCTCGAATGATCGTCGTTATTCAAGATCTATTTAAGACTGCAGCGTATTGCAGTTTGTTGCTAATAATTTATTATATTTTAACCCTCTGGACTTCGAATGAAACTTGAAATTGCACTTATTTTTGACTACTACCCTTTTCGTATTGAGTCCTTTGTTAGTTATATTGTTATTTATCAATTAGTTTTACTAATTTGCAAATTTTTGCGTTCACATTGTGGTTTTGCGCGAGGCTTCCGGGGGCCGATAATTAAAAAACTCCTGATTGACGCTCTGAATGCGTGATTGGAACTGCCTTCGGGAAAGCGGTGAAATGAAGGGTCTCGCCATATATGCATTACCTTCTAATTCTCTCACGCACATACGAGTTTTCTCCACGCGGCCAGGAGTCTCCTCGGCACTTTCCGTGTCGTAAAGATATGACGCAGCCCGTGAAATGATAAAACCTCGAAACATGACTCAGGGCGTTTCCTTTAAATTAGCAGTTGAAACACTTAAGCCCGTTTGTGTATCAAATAACCGCTCTAATTTCACAATTAATATCTGCTGTGTATATATAGCTCCTGGTACTGCAGCTACCACCTACGAAAGTCATCTGCGAAGTGTTGAAAACTGTTACCTTCAAAATTCCAACATAAATGTTATTATATTAGGGGACTATAACTTACCTGATATCCGGTGGCAAATTCATGAAAATTTGGAAGTTGAATATGTTGGTGATAGCAGCAACACCAGCTCACAAATGATAAACTGCATTCACTTAGCTAATTTAACTCAAAAGAACAGGTTTCCAAATAGTACCTGACGTTTACTTGATTTAATTTTCTCTAATCTTCAATTATCAATCACTGACATTTCAAATTTTCCTTTATCAAATATCGACGTTCAGCATCCTTCACTACTTATTGAATTTTCTGCTGATAAACTCTCTAAATTAGATGAAAACCCTGTACCAAAATACAGGTATTGGAAAGCTAACTATGACACCATAAACCGCGTATTTGAGTCGACGAACTGGACGTGCTGTATAAATCCTCTCGATGTTAATAATGCAGTTGAGAAATTTTACAAAATTGTCAATGATACCATAAAAAAGTATGTCCCACTAAATAGAACACAAAACAAATCCTATCCAATCTGGTTTTCTACTCAACTTATAGGTCTGATCAAGCAAAAAAACAAAATAAGAAAGAAATGTAAGACCTATAAGAATGCTTAAGATTATATATTATTCTCCAGCGTCCGAACTAAAATTAAAAAACTAAAAAATGAATGTTTCAAGAAGTACATACTCGACTCGGAACTGAATATACAACTTAATCACAAGCATTTCTGGTCTTTTGTCAAAGAAAATTAAAAAAACAATTCAATACCTAAAACATTACATCATAATGATACCCAAGCCGATAACCCAATTGACTGTGTTTGTCAGTTTTTTAAATCAGTATACGAAAACGATTCTAATATTGTCAGAAATTATCCTGCTCAGCAATACACTACCACAGATAATTAAAGTAAGATCACATGCAATATTCTAGAGGTTGAAAACCTTCTTAAAAATATTAAAATAAACAAATCTCCAGGTTCAGATGGCATTAACCCATATTTCATTAAAACATGTTCACACTCATTAGCCTATTCATTGATGTTAATTTTTAATAAATCGCTTCAAGCAGGAATTTACCCCGTATAGTGGAAATTAGCATATGTGACGCCGATTTTTAAATCCAGGGATAAATCAAAAATTTGCAATTAGAGGCCTATTTCTAAACTAATTTTTTTGGTAAATTTTTTGAATCATTAGTAAACAGAACATTTTTAAGTCATACCAAAAATTCTATTTCACAATTTCAACACGGTTTTGTTCCTGCCAAATCAGTGTCGAGTAATCTTCTCTACTACATTGAATTTATAGCAAATGCTTTAAGAAGGATTCTCAAGTCGATGCAGTTTACACCGATTTTTCTAAGGCCTTCGATAAAGTAAATCATGCAATACTAATCCAAAAATTAGCAGGCTTTGGAATATCGGGTACTCTGTTGAATTGGTTTCAATCCTATCTGGTGGGACGAAAACAGTGTGTAGTGATCAACGGGTACAAATTTGAAGAAATTGGAACTGTCTCGGGCGTGCCTCAAGGATCTCACCTGGGCCCTATGCTATTTATTGCTTTTATAAATGATTTAATATTTAAATACAAATCTTCATATCTGCTCTATGGCGATGACTTAAAACTCTTTACTGAAATTAAGTCAGTTGATGACTGTATTACCCTTCAAAATGACTTGAACGACTGGTGTAGCAAAAACAAAATGATTTTAAATGTTCAAAAGTGTCACAAAATTTTCTTCTTTCGAATAAAGTCCATTATAACTTTTAACTACACATTAAACAATACCGTTCTTAACAGCGTAACCAGCATACGAGATCTAGGCATCACTTTGAGTAGCGATTTTACTTGCAAGACCCACATTGAAAAAACCGTATGCAAAGCTAACAAAATGTTGGGTTTTATAGTCCGCGCAACAAAACACTTTCAAAACATAGAAGCACTGAAAACCTTATACTTCGCCTATGTACGCCCATTGCAGTTTCATTTGGAATCCGTTTTAGCAAATACATATAGATCGAATTGAGTCAATTCAAGAGCGTTTTCTAAAAATAGTTTGTTTTAGAACAAAGGTAAAACTGGACTATAGAAAACAACTGACGCAGTTTAAAATGTTGTCTTTGGAACACAGAAGAAATATAATAGATCTCAAAGAACTTGATAAATTTATTGGAGGTTATTACAATGACATTTCGATTATTTCTCGATTTCATATAAAAATCCCATCGTATCCAGTTTGCCACTCATCTTTGTTTGGGCACAATCAATACAGTACTAATTTTTAATTAAACTCGCCTGTTATTCGATTAGTTAGAACTTACAATAATCTCGAACTACAAGATCTCGATATATTTGTAATACCAATGACAGTATTGTCAAAACTACTAACGCGTTATTATTTGGATACTTATTCTCAATAATCTTTGGATATCCATTTTCAGTAATATTTAGAGTAATCCTAGCTTAAAATAATTAGTTGTTATTTGCGTATTATATTCCACTTTCTACATTTATAACAATTTAGTGCCGACCTATTATTGGATGGCTGTTAAATCAGTCACTGTTGGTTCGGCCTTGCTTATAAATAAATAAATAAATAGACAAATAAAACACAAGGCGGCAAAATAGAAATCATCATATTTTCAGGACTCTGTAGTTATGCGACTTGGAAACATAAGGTGTCACTAGTTATCTTGATGAGATACAAAGGGTGCTAAAGTATGAGCTTACATTCCATAAATGAACGATATTTTAAGAACACTGGAATTCGAAATTGTCCTAACAATCGGTAAATGTGACTCACTTTTGTATAATAGTACCTACGAGTAAAATAAAACGCTAAAACGGTCCTTATGATTTTTAATAAAACTGTAGAGTATTTGCTGCTAAAATATGCGAAGCTACTGGGTCTGACCGATTGCGTTGAGTTAAAAACTAACTGATTAAATTACAATTTAAGCAAAAAATATTAAAATCAAATTTTTGGCAAACCAATTTAATTATATGAATTTGCTTAACTAATTGCAATGTTAAAGTATACGGTCGGATTATTAACGATTAACAAGAATCCATAATTATCCTTCAACCAGGAAAGTCATTATAAGGGATTCAATTTTTAGGTAAATTTATGCAAATTTAATAGTACCAATTCAAAAAATATCTAAATTCAAAGACTGGATTATAACGAGCACAGAATACATGAGAGTAATTTATTATTGTTTATTATTGCATAGTAAATTGAAAGGTATGTTGTAACGCTAGCTCCCGTTTGAATTTGATTAATTCAATATTAAATAATATTTGCAAATTTAAACGTCGCCGACCTTTAGCGTTATCAAGAACCCGGCGTGTTCCAGGGAGATAAGCTAGCGCAGACCGAAGTTCCGGCAGTGATAACAGCGCGAGACAAAGGTTCGACGCGCGCCGCCTCCCCACCTAATAGCTTTACAAGACCTATAAAACCAGTTGCAGAGCTTATTTAGACAGATTTTCCTAGAGATTTCTCATACAGATTTTCCAGACCGATCTCCCCAGTCCGACTCCCATTCCCGATCATCCCGTCCTGTGTTCCTGTCCAGTACGAAGAGAGATTTCCAAGAGATTACAGATTTTTCCTCCATCATTCATTCCAGCAAACACCTAGTTCCCGATTATCACCCCAGTCCTTCATCCTGTCCGGTCCAGAGAGTTCATCCGTCGACTCTGCCCGTACCTAGGAAATCCTGATAGCTAGTTCAATTTAGTGGTTCTGTAAAGACGTCTGAAACGCCAGCTAATTATTCTGTAAAATTCCTGACAGCTAGTTCAATTCAGTGGTTCTGTGAAGACGTCTGAAACGCCAGCTAATTACCTTGTAAAATTCCTGACAGCTAGTTCAATTCAGTGGTTCTGTGAAGACGTCTGAAACACCAGCTAATTACCTTGTAAAATTCCTGACAGCTAGTTCAATTCAGTGGTTCTGTAAAGACGTCTGAAACGCCAGCTAAATTTCCCTGTGAAAATGCTGTACCGAAAACCGTTTGTAAATCAGTAATAACTAACGTAATATTTGAATCCCAGCTCCCTTGCATTTTAAATTTGGCGCCTTGCTATTCAAGCAGAATTAGAAGCTTCAAGCTATCTAATTAGAATTTACCTGAATTAATCCTTGAGAATTGCAGCCGCCGTCTTACTTGGGAATTCTGCGGACCGCACCGACATCTTCGCCAAAGATTTCACCTGGAGGTGCCGAGGTTGCTAACCTCGAAAAATCACATCGATTCGGAGTTTCGATCTCCGAGCGAAGCCCCGTCGTGCGGCGAATTTCTCGGAATATTTCAACAACAAACTGTAGTTACACGTATAGGGTGAGAACTCGCGTTAACAGTTTTAATTTGTTATTTGTTTACAGAAACCAGAATCCGCAGATCGGAAAATTTGACAGACTGCACGGCGGCACCCTCACTGCGCATCGCGACACCGAACGAGAAACGCCGACAATTCTCGACGCTTTCAAAGCGGAGCGCCTAGGACGTCGGCAGATACCCCAGCACGGATGTGACGCGGGTTGCAGCAGCCGCAGGGACCAGCGACGTTATTTCAAGAGAAGAATGTCAATCTTGTTCAACATACATCTCATTTATTTAATTACACGAATATTTAATTTTGTATCATAGTTACACAAAATAAATTGTTATACAGGATACTCCGTTGGTGTTTGCTTATTTATGGTATATCTGAGCGAACGATTGAACTTTTCTCCGATTTATGAGCTATCCCGTGGTAAATAAATTTTACAACCCCTTATAAGCAGGGGCAAATATTACAATGTTTGTATGTATGTAGTATCGGTAACCTCATTTATCTTGCAGCATAAAGGCTGCTGCTTTATACGCTTGCATCTGGCGGTGCAATGCTCAACTTGCCCCGCATTCGGGTTTCAAAGTTGGAGCTCGCTTTTTATGCTTGCGCAGCAACCATTGTGTGAGGTGTGTGTCTTGGTGTGTGTTGACCTTGTTACTCTATCTCTTAGGTCTGTGGTTCTAAGTAGAGCACAGTTAATTTGGTGCCCAACAATTTTAAATGTATACTATTTCCGACTAATAACGGAAAGTGGAAATCGAAAGTTTCTGCTCGGATGCATAACTCAAAAATTAAGATGGCTACGTCCAATTAATTCTTTTGATATTATTCGTATTCCTTGATGTTTCAGAAATCCCACTGAAGATCATCTAACATCGAATTGAATAACTCGCAAGTATGGGGTGACAATGAGACTAGGGCCATGCTTATATCTTTTTTATTTATAAATAGATTTGGATATAATTTTACACCAAGATACTAGACATAATTTCTGATTGGCCGATAGATATAGTAAAAATGGCTGACTTCCGGTTTTACCGGAAATGATACCAACTTTGATTTTTTAAGTGGAACACCCTGTATATTTTATGTTTTTCTGAATCTACGAGTCCAATTATATATAATAGTACCGCCAAATTTCAATTTTTTAAAACAAGAAAATGATTTTTTTAATTTTTATTTTTTACCATAGAAGGCATTGACTTGGAAAAATTTATTCTAATTGACTCTAGCAACTCTTAATAATTGCTATTTTATCAATAAGGCCAATAACAAACCTTTAATAAAAGAATATAATTTGCTAAACTCGCTTTTTAAGAAAAAGTCACTCTTTTTAAATGACACCTACTAAGGGCCATCTTGCCATTAGATAGAAAATGTAATTACCAATCTAACGATATGCATTATGCACTACTTTTTCTTTATCTGAAACTGAAAATTATTTAATTATTTTTTTATTTCACCGGAAGTGACACTAACTTTGGTTATTTAAATAGATCACTCTATAAGTTTAATGTTTTTCGGAATCTACGACTCAAATTACATACAACAGTGTTGCCAAATTTGCTTAGGTATTATTAGTTATTACATAAAAATATTTTAAAAAATAAATAATTAATTAATTTTCAGTTTCAGATAAAGATAAAGTAGTGCATGATGCATATCGTTAGATTGGTAACTACATTTTTTATCTAATGGCGAGATGGCCCTTACTAGGTGCCATTTAAAAAAATTGCCTTTTTCTTAAAAAACGAGGTTATAAAATTATATTCTTTTATTAAACGTTTGTTATTGACCATATTGAAAATAGCTATTATTAAGAGTTGATAGAGTCGATTAGAATAGATTTTTCCAAGTCAAGGCCTTCTATGGTAAAAAATAGAAATAGAAAAAATATTTTTTTTGTTTAAAAAAATTTAAATTTGGTAGGACTGTTATATGTAATTTGACTCGTAGATTCAGAAAAACATAAAATATACCGGGTGTTTCACTTAAATAATCAAAGTTAGTATTATTTCCGGTAAAACGGGAAGTCAGCCATTTTGACTATATTTATCGGCCAATCAGAAATTATATCTAGTATCCTGGTATAAAAGTTTATCCAAATCGATTCATAAATAAAGAAGATATAAGCATGGCCCTAGTCTCATTGTCACACGGTATAAGAAGAACCATTAAAAATTATTTGTAACGTCTTTGGGAATGCTTTATTAAACAACATTTTCCAGAAATCTGGAGAGGATACTATATTATTTGTAGTTACAGTTTTATCCTCCATAATTTTTAAATGACTCCGTCCTAAAGCAGTAATGCTTAAATATATCCTTGTATTCGGATGGTGAGCTTCAATTATTATCTGGTTTTTAGTACAGAATTGTTCTTACATTTCTGTTGAAGATCCTCTACATAATCCTATTATTTTAAGTTTTGCGCCTTTATTGTTCATTCGTGCATTTCAGTCTCCAATTATTATTGCATGATCTGTTTGTGTATGTATTTTAAAGCTTTAGGAAGACATGATACGGTCAAAAATTCGTAAAGCTATTTTTAAGACAGCGATTGATTAATAACAATAAATAGCTGCACTCTATGTAAAATTAAATTTTATAGCATTTTACACTGAGATATGATTTGTCACAGCAAAAAAAACATTAGAAATTGATCGATCTCATAATGTCACATGGTCCAAGGAAGGAAGACAATTAGTGCCTCGGGTTGTTTCATAAACTATTGAGGTATTTAGTACCAGTTATAACCCTCCACGAGTAGTTTCGAAGTTTGCAACGATTACCTTTAATTTTTGAATGGAATATGGCAAATAAACTAGTCATTGTTTAGTCGAGGTTAATCCGTACACCAGTTTGTATGCATTGCAACCGGATACACTAATAGCCTAGTAGCTAAAGTAATTTTATTAATTCAGGTAACAAGGTGTTTGCTGTTTATAGTGCTGGTTCTCTTCAATTGAAGCAACTAGAATAAAAAGTATTTTAAATCTTTAAAGCCAGGTGAGCATTTTAACACTTCTAACGACACACTAATAATATATTATAATATATTATAATACCAGCCGCATTAAAATTAAAAACCTGGAAATTTAATCAGAAATAAATTGAAATATTGGTAGATAAAAAATACTAAGTCACTAACTTCGATATATTTTAATTGTAACATATATACATTTCACTATTTAATTTCTTTATATTTTTTTCAGTACCTTGAGCTCAGATATTTAGAATAATATCGAATTATAACTGCTGTGTGGTTTTGATATAAGTAGTCAAGGTGTGACACGTGTGGACAAGTTGAATGATTGATAAAATGCTATAAATGTAAAAGATATTATATAATACCGTGAGTTTTCCAACGCAAACGAGTTGCTTAGGACTGAAACAGAATACTATAAATCGCTAAAAATAGTAATTTATTATACAAGACGATAAAGTTAAATTTTATCCACGAGTGAATCGTTTAACGTCAAGACGAAGTCGATTCAAGAGTGGATAGTAATAACTTTATCGTCGTGCATAATAATTTTTTTTTCTATAGCAAGAACTTTAACAATTTCAAAAGAAAATAAGGAAAATGAATCACATTTTAAAATCTCAGTAGCTAGATTGGGTTGCTAGGATAATACAAAGCTGTAATATTTAATTTAAATGAAAGTTAGAAAATTAAATTACTTTATCTACCCTAGCTGTTAAAGTAACACTTGACCTTTTGTTTTGAGTCGATTAAAGCACACTTTAACATTTGCTATAGAACAAACAAATGTTATTTGTTTGTGCGTATCCTACATGTTCACAGTATTCTAGAGTAAACAAAGTAAGTATTCGGAAGCTTTCATATCGAAATTTCTATTTTACATTAGAGTTTTTTTCTAAGAATCTCTAGATTAGGGAATAGTAATTTACGTAACAAGTATAGAAAGTGGAGCTTTTCAGTACGAGTGAGATGTTTCCGGAAGAGGCCGTTAGGCCGAGTCCGGAATTTCGAGACGAGTATGGAAAAGCCACTTTCATACGAGTTTCGTACAATATTTTTTCGTACACTAGCATACAAAACGGAATACTAAATTTATCCTCGTATATAGCAAATAAGTAGAGTAATATTAATGTAATGTAATATTATATGTGTTGTAACTAAGGAAACTTACGGCAAAGTGCTACTTTGCCGTACGAATACCGCAAAATACTACTTTGCCGTACGAATACCGCAAAGTGCAACTTTCTGATTAATAAATTGTACGGCAAAGTAGCTCTTTCAATGCTAGTGTACGAAAAAATGTATTTTCTAATTAAAAATGTCACAAGTTTAAATGCTAAATCATGAAATTTTAAAATTAACTGCTAAATAACACCTCAAAATCGCATACGTAACTAACACCAATGCTACTTGACAGATTTTCATCAAACTTATATATTAAAGTTTGATGATTACAATTTTTGGAAATAGGTTTCGCCTGCATCGCACAGCTATTGCAAAACAAATACTGCTTTTTTTTTTAGAAAATAGTAGGTGCGTTGCGCTAAAGTATATTTCGAAGGAAATCCAGGGGCTTTTTTCGTTAAAAGCGATTTTAATTTTTTTATATTAGATATTAGTTGGCTTTGCAAACAAGATGCAATACCCGGCTTTGGTACAATATACAGGGCGTTCCTTAATGATATGGGAATATTTAAGGGTGTGAATCTAAATGAGAAATTAATGATAGTTGCTTTATAAACTATGGTCCAAAAATGTTCCATTACAAAAATACGGGGTGTTAAAGTTTAAAAAAAATGGAAATTAATTAATATTTTCGAAACCGCTGCAGTGATATTTTGTACGTACCGACAGTTAATAAAGGTGCATATTTTTCAATGCAAAAATAATTTTCAGCTTTCACAGTGGCGTGAGTACGGGCAGTGACGTGAGTACGGGCAGTGACTTCGATATTTTTGAAGAAAAAATGGTACGCCAATGGTTTTTTCTAAAAAAAAAAACAAATATTTTGAATTCACCGTTTAATTTGAAACATAAGAGCTCTCCTGAGTTGTTTTACTGCGATGCGCCGTTTTTGAATAAAAGAAATTTGGGAAATTATTATTAATTTAATAGGAAAAATTAAACACATTGCGGAATGGCATCTGCGTGTAAGGAACAACAACAACTGACGACACACAACATTAGAACTAGCATTGAGCGATTATTAAAAAAATTGTTAAAAATGGCCCCCTTCACTTAATATGCATGCTGCCCTCTCTCATGGAATTGCGCACTGGTTGAAATATCCCCGAAATATTTTTTATTCTATCACATGCTGCAACTATTCTTTTTCTTAATTCCTTTACTGTGTTAATGGGACTTGTGTAGACTACCGTTTAAAGATGGTCCCAGAAAAATAAATCTAAGCTGCTGAGGTTGAGGACCTTGTTGGCCATTCTAGTGGCCCACCGCGTGCACCTTTATTATCTGTCGCTACGTACTAAATATCATTGAAGTATCTCAAGCGGTTTCGAAAATATTAATTAATTTCCATTTCTTTTCTAAAACTTTAACACCCCGTATTTTCGTAACGGAAAATTTTTGAAGCATATTTATTTATAAAGTTTATAAAGCAAACTATCATTAATTTTTCATGTAGATTCACACCCTTAAATATTCTCATATCATTAAGGAACACGCTGTATACAGAGTTGCTATTATACCTATATATGGGACCAAAGCTGCCCTGGTTAAACGGTTTGAGGTATGCAGTTTCATATTTGGTATATGTTAATTTGAAGTTATTTTGAATATTCTGAAGTAAAAACATCGTTTTCTCATATAATTAAGTGTGGACGCTTATTGATTTTTTTTAAATAACAACCTAAGCTGTGTAATACTTCAAGGAAAACTTATTTTTTTCTTTTCAGAAATATTACACATGTATAGGGGTACATAAGAAAATAACGCAGATACATTTAAAAAACATTTCAGGCATGCTTAATTCGTCACTGCACATCTAGTGAAATCTCGTAAACATTGCATTAACAAAACTTCATAAATAAACAAAACACAAACAGTAATTAAAATTTATGATAACAGACAACATTTCTGAAATACAACTGAGAACAACATTATTAATTAACGGTCGCGCAAATAATTGCGAGAAATAGCAGTCATTTCAGCACGAATACAATTTTTCAATACTTCTAAATTGTCAGGTGTATTTAAATAAACGCGACTTTCTAAATGACCCCACAAAAAAATCTAAAGGAGACCAATCTGGTGACCGAGGAGGCCACTCCACGGTTTCTCTTCTTCCGATCCAACGGCGATGAAAAATGTCGCTTAAATAATTTCCTACTGCAAGTCCATAGTAGTGAGGCACCATCCTGCTGAAACCAGATGTTTTTGTCGACTGCATTTGGGTCATCATGATTTGGAAAGATTTCTATAATTTGAGGAATAATATTTTCCTGCAGCATTTCAAGATATATCTCCGATGTAAGGTTGTCTTCAATGAAAAATGGTCCAATAATGTTGTGACCAACAATACCAGCCCATACGTTAACTTTCTGGGGTCGCTGGGTGTGAACTTCTTCCATCCAATGGGGGTTGGTGCCAGATTAGTATCTACAGTTGTGCCTGTTTACAAATCCATTCAAACGAAAAGTAGCTTCATCCGCGAATACAACGGAATTAACAAAATTGTCATTTTTAGAAATAACTTCCATTGCCCACTTACAAAACTAGAGCTTTCTGTCGAAATCTTCTTCTGTCAATTCCTGTACTAATTGTACTTTGTAAGGGTAAAACTTATTATATTTTAAAATTGTTTGAATGGAACGTCTACTAATATTGTGGTTTAGGGCAAATTGCTGCACAGACGTTTGAGGTCGTTCAACCAAATCCAGTACTACCTCATGGTAATTATCTTCATTTGTGGCAGATCTTGGTCTACCAGATTTAGAATGATCTTTTACGCTTCCATTTTCAATATATTTTTTTAAAATTCTACTTACTGTAGATCTGCTGATTGGACTCCGATGTGTTCGTCTTCTGTCAACATGACCAATCATCATGAGAATCTCGATCCGTTCTCTTTCTGATAAACGATCCATATTGCAGAATTTTAAAGATTATTTGCCAGACAATACAACTACAGGAAGAATTAACAATGTGTGATGCTTATTTTGTCATTTATTAAGCTCTTACTACTTGTTTTTGTTTGTATTTTGTTTATTTATGAAGTTTTGTTAATGCAATGGTTACTATATTTCACGAAATGTGCAGCGACGAATTGAGCATGCCTCAAATGTTTTTTATTTATCTGCGTTATTTTCTTATGTACCTTTATACATGTGTAACATTTCTGAAAAGAGAAAAAAATAAGCTTTCTATTAATGTATCACACAGCTTAGGTAGCTATTTAAAAAAATTCAATATGGCGACAATACTTAAAAACTATATAATTTTTTTTTACTTCAGAATATGCAAAATAACGTCAAATTAACATATACCAAATATGAAACGCATATCTCAAACCGTTTGACCAGGGCAGCTTTGATTCCTTACATAATAGTGACTCTGTATACTTATGACTAAGGTACTATATTTATACGAGCAAGCTTATCCGCCATTTTTAGTTACTGAAAGTGGCGGCAAATTCAAATTCAAAGTCGGAAAAACAACGACCATGTCATTTAATTTAATCCGTCTTGAAAAAGATTGGTTTTTAAACAAATAAAAAGAAAGCAAAAAAAATTGAAATGAAAACACTGTTAACTAACACGCACGTGGTTCAAATTAGAGAACTTTAATAGTACCTTAGTTCAAACAACAGTGACGAGTGACTGAACTCAATAGAACTGACAGATACAGTTGACAGCACAGAACAACACCTACACACTGTATAGATTTAAATAACCACACTTGGATAAAGACTGTAATTATAATTAGCATCGTAATGGAATGCAGCAAGATTTAAATCAGCATGCATTGTTCGTCTGGATCGAGCAGTACGTACTTCAACGGTTTCTTGTCTTGTTTGGTTGACAGACGACAGAACGCACGGTTACCGGTCAGCGCAGCCAACGGCTTGGTGCTAAAATCCTTGTGACACAAAATCTAGTGGGATAAGCTTGCCTGGTTAATAAAGCACTCTACTTATGACTAGGGTGCATAAGTTTTGTGAAAAGATTAAGTGAATGCGTTCACACCTCTGCCTTACAACATTTGAGTTCTAATATTGCTTAAGGCTAATTAGTCTAGAGTAGATCTTGTGGTAGCTTACCTTTGAGTTTAGTGTGTATGTGTGTATGACCGAAGACCGACTTTGTTGCACTTGTGCACATCACTAGTTTTTTAAAGAAGTTACTGGTTAGTTTGTGGATGTAATCTGTGATTTGTGGAACACTTAATTCTTGGTGTACTTGTCTGTGGCGTACGTATCAATAAGGACAGTTAATTGCAAGACATAGCTCTTTGTTCTGCATGGTTACCTAAGGCAGGATTTGCGGTTGATCAAGGAGTACAATAGTATGAGCATTGTGTGACACTCATTAAGTTTTTTGTTTAAGTGATATCCCCAGTTGAGTTTAGCATCACGGTAAACTCCCAAGTACTTTACTGAGGCGTGTTTTGAATTCCATGCTGTATCATCGTTGTTTAATCTAATTGTAGGAAGATAGTGAGTGCGAACATCTTTGCTTGAGATTTGGTTGGGTTGATTTATATCTTTCATTTTCGAAATCAAGCACAAGTTACCTTTACTGCGTTCTGTAGATTTTCGATTGTTGCTTTGACTGAGGTGTCATGTGTTAGTATTGCCGTATCATCTGCGAACATGACTAGTGGGCAAGTCATGTATAAAGGTTAAAATGAGTTGGTCCCAATAGGCTCTCTTAGGAAAGCCCTGCTTTTGTTGTTGTTATGTTGGATAGTCTTGTGGTTATCCTTACTTTAAATGTTCTGTTTTTCAGAAAGGAGTCTATGATTTTTATTATGTTATCCGGGATGTTTAGCGTGATAAGTTTATACAAATGTCCTTCTAATCAGATTCCATCAAAGGTGCTTTCTAAGTCTAGAAAAATTGCTGTGGCGTACAGTTAGACCTCGCCGTTCGCGGGGGTTACGTTTCAGAAGAATACCGGAAAGCGCAAAACCGCGATGCACAAGTAAACACATAAATGATAAAAACGGGGTTAGGTTCCATGAACTAGATTTATTTATACCATGTAACCTCGAAAAATTTCTGCAGAAACGCTCGAGAAGCCAGTAAAGCTTGAACTAAAATTCCATACGTAACATAAGTCTGCCACTTAAATCTAGAGCTCGAATGTCCATTTCTTTATTCAAGTTATAATTTTACAATTTATTTCAGGTTCGATTTGGTAATAAGAGATTCAAAGAAATAGGCTCGATAAGTATGTTTACAAGTTCGTGAGAAATAATATTATTTAGGTGTTCATGACATAAACCGCATACGTCTGCTTTATTTACTTACTGCCGGTCTTATGAAGGTCACTAACCTGACGTTAACCTTAAATCGCTGTTAAAATAAACACAAGCTCATCAAAACGTTGGCGCTTATGGCATATTTTATTCATTAGTAAACAAATTTTTATGCGCTTTTATTTATTTTAACAGCGAATTAAAGTTAACGTCAGATTAGTGGCCTTCATAAGACCGGCCGTTAGTGTGTGAAAGTTGAAACAGTTAACGTTGGCAATTCCATCCGCGAACGGCAAAGCAAATATCCGCGAACGACAACGAAAAGGGAGCACATAGGTGCCCCGCGTAAAATCAAATCAGCGAACCGCAAAGCCGCCAACGGCGAGGTCTGACTGTATTTCTTTTCTTCGAACCTAATACGTTGGTGGACTGTTGAGTGTGACTGTCTCAACCCAAATTGATGAGGCGGAATAACTTCGTTTTCAAGTATAAAATCTTGTAGGTAACCGAGTGACGACTACCTTTTCCAGTAATTTGGCTAAAGTAGACAACAAGCTAATGGGCCTGCTAGCTGGCCCAGCCGTCTGGGTTACGCTTATTGTACAGTTTCGTAAATTGGTATCACGTTCGCAGTTCGCCGGGTTCGCTAGAATAAAGGAAAGTATCCTAGTCTCGTACAGCTATTGCAGATTGTGATTAGATAAGCTACTGCTTCTTTTGATATTTGTTTTACTCACGCCCACATACGAAAGCCGGTCGTTATCATAACGAACGCGTTTGTTATAAAAAAATGCACAATTCACAGTTGTACGGTGGGCTAAATATGTCATTTCAACCTAAAAACTACTGTCATTTTGACCTAAAAATTACGGGAAATCTACTGACATTGTCAGTTGTCACAATAAAGCTGCCATTCATAAAATTGCAAAAATATATTCTTTTTCTGGTCGAGAGAAAAAGCGTACATTCGCTCGAAGGTGTATCGTACGCTCGTATTTTACGTCACTCGGCTTCGCTCAGTTTCTTCTCGTTTCTCTCTCAAATATACTCTCACGATATAAGCTATTTTGGCAGCTTGTTATGTGTTATACTATTAATATCTCGATGGTTATCAGGACTGGTCCTGAAGCTTTGAGCTTAGGGAGTCGTCGTATGTATGGTCTGATTTCTTGAGCAGACAATGGGGTTATTTCAGTAGTCTCCCGTAATTAGAAGTCAGTTAGAGTGTTTGCTATTTGGGTCTCAAGAAAAAAGTCATATTCGTCTTTACTAGATAGAAAACCTTGGTCTAGGTGAGTAGCCAAAATTTCTGATTTCTCTTCTTCGGATGAGTATGTAGTGTTGTAAGCTACTAATTGATAAGTGACTTTGGCTGCCTAATTAATCTTTTGGTCGCTTTGCTATGGTTGCGTCTTCGGGATGTATTTCTTTTAGGTAACTGTTGTATCTGGCTATTCGTAGATTATTCAGCTCTTGTTCCACAAGATGGTTTAACTTACCATGTAACGTTTTATAGTGGGGTAGTTGTGTCCTATACCGTTCTTTTTTATACTTGTTTCTTGAACAGATCAGCTTTATTATGTAGTCGGAAGTTACATTATGTGAAGCGGTAGTACTTCTTTCGCTCTTTTTTGAATTGTGTTATTACTTCATCAATGTACATGAGGGATTGGAGAAATCCTTTTCAGCTTAGGTTTTGGTCAAGCGGTTTTTGAAAGCTCAGTCAGTTATTTTATCAATAAGTTTACGTGTAGGTGCTTTGATTAAGGTATATGATAGAGAGACATGATTACGAAAAGATGATCGGAGTCTACTTCATTGGCTGCCATTTGGTGAACTGGTTTGCAGATTCTTGTGTACCATAACGTCTAATGTGTCAGGCTAATGATCATTCCTATACGGGTAATAAGTAAATTCATTTGGAGCTGATATAAGTATACAATAGTTAGTCAAAATGTCGTGCACCTTTAAACCCTCAGGATTATTAGCCTGGAACCCCCAAGTGATATTTTTTGAGTTTAGATCACGTTAAGTTACCGTGCTCTTTTTCTTTTTCTCCTGATTAAGCCAGTTACGAAAGTGGGCGAAACGCTAAGTTCTTCAACCTCAATAATGACACGGCCAAATTTGTTACTTAATGACAATGGCCGTGAAATCCGTCGAAATCAATTTTATTTGCAACCTCTACTAATGTATTCAGCAGATTTATACTTCTATAGTTTTCGCGGTCTTGTCTTTCACCTTTTTTAAATATTGTTAATATAATAGCTGTCTTCCACTTTGTTGTAATAATTATACTATTCTGCCATTTAGTGCATCAATGTCATATTTTACCATGTCGTTCGTAATTTCGTCTACTCCAGGTGTTTTTCGGTTTTTCAAGTTTCTTATTAGTTCTTCAACTTCTTCTTTATATACTTCTATCACAGCCCTGGTTGCATTTTCTTCTTCTGTAGGGGTTTTAGTTTCTGCCCCATAAAGGCGAGATAAATATGGTTCATCTATTTTTGAACCTATAACAAAGTCTATACTTTCTTTTTTCTGATTTCTCACCAATCTTCATAGAAGTCATGTTGTGCTCCACCAGTATACGCTTCTCAAAATTGTCCCTTTATTTTTGTAACATATATATTTACTTTATTTCGTATGTATTTGTAGTGTTCATAGTCCTCTGCCGCTCCCGTTTGTAAATATTGAAGAAAGGCTTTTATTTTCTGCTCCGCTGGAGTATTGATTAGATTTTAATTTGCACCAATTGTCACTTAAACCGCTCAACCGTCGTATACTTTAATTTTCTAATTTTTCTTTGATTAGTCATTCAACGTATATCGGCTGTTTATTCTAATACCCTTGGATTCCAGCTTTAATTTATATGTTGCCAATTTGTGATCGCTATTCGAGTCTGCAGAGTTTAGGGTTCTCACATTTAATATCTGAAAGGAGTTTATTTGATTATTAGAGTATGCAATTAATAATCTATAGCTGTCCTCTCGATTCTGACAGGTATACTTGTATTACATTATATGATTGAACAATTTATTGTTTATTACTTTGGCACAACCTTGTTACCAACAACAAATACTAAGGAAGACTCGGCCCCAATCCAAAGTTCCTCATTAATTCTTACTAGCTTCAAATTGCACCAAGCGATCGTTCAGGCTACATAGAGATATCGGAGGGGAATCGCAATGCTGAGTTGACGAAGCAAACTGCAGCGACCAAGTGTAATCTCGAAGCGGGGACGCAACAGAACGAGAAAACTCAGTAAAACTGCTAATAACAGCGAACAGATTCCAAATTTCAGTGTCAACATCAACTCCAAGAAACTAAGAACTAAAAGTGCGAGTGCTGAATTACAAACAAGAATAAAAAGAAGAAAGCGCGCACATTTGCGACTAACACGTTGAGCAAACCAAACCCATAATTTTCGACAAGTACGACCTATGTAAATCGGCGATTTGCGAGTAAAAACCAAAAACGAGCAACAATTTTGTCCTAGGAAAAAAACTAATTAGCGGCCTGAAAATTAGACTAAAGTCGACCAAGTTCGAATAGCTTGGGAGATGGAAGTAAAGAGAGAAGCCAAGGCGGCTGCGCGCGGCAAGACAAAAACATATAGCTGCAGGTACAGCGGCAACTCGACCAATTCGTCCAGAAATGCATGGACGCGAATCGATAATTCAAGGATGACCAAAACCAGTTTACGATTCCAGAATGAAGGCGTTCAGACAGAGGTATCAAGAACGAATAAAGGAAACGGAACGATCTGAAAACGCTATAAAGCGTTACGCTATATAAACATAACAATCTGGCGAAGTAATACTTTTGGACTCGACCATTTTTACTAATTTAAAATGTTTGCCGTAACCGTTTAATCATTCGTGATCAACCCAAAATTATATCAAAAGTTTCGTAAAACTGCATAGGATGGTTTCTACGCCAGTTTGTATGTGATACTAATGCAACTAACTGAAAAGCTTTTGGGCGAAATTGGTTGTTTTTTGTTTGTGTTTATCGATTTGTATTCGTTATATCAGCAATAGCCGTTAGCCAGGCGCATAATTAAGCTGACACAATGTAATGGTACAGAGTTGGGCTGCCGAGTTTATGGTCACAAGTTGGAAACTTCGTTCAAAATGTATATTTTTAGCTATTGAAGAATTTGCATATAAATGTGTATTCATTGTCACACTTGAACGTGAATTGCGACATTATAAGCGTTCTCCACCCCATTTGCATTCTCCGCTAACAGTGGGTATTGATAAATTGCTGATTTAATTTTAAATCGATTACGTTCATTCTTACAGCCTAAACGCGCCTTTACGACAAAGCGTTAGTTTGTTACAACATAAACGGGAATTTACAACACGGCATTAACTAGCTAATTGACTGCGCCTAAAATGACTCAAATTGGAAAAGAATTCCACAGGATCGTTGCCCCAACCTGTAACAAAAAGGGGTGCCGGCGTCACTCAGGGAGATGGGGTGGTCCATTAAAAGAATAAACAGGGCCACAGCCTATCATAAGAAAAGCAGATGTTAGATGTCAAGATGCCACCACGTTCCTAATAGGGGAAACACACCGGTAAGTCCACTGAAAAAATTGGAAGCAACGGGCAACACCGTTAAACTTACCTTGAGGGAAAATGCCTTTGCAGCTTTCTAGACCCCTTCTATCCCTTGTACAGAATACACCACAAGTTCGCACACAAATGTCATAAACACTAAACGGAAAGAAACACAGCTAATTGAAAATGAACTATATTAAAGTAATATGTAAGTAAATATTTGTGCAATAGTTAAATGAAACAAAATGTTAGTAACGTAACGTTTTAACCAAATAAGGGCGGTGCTAACAAATAATATAACTGACTCGCAAACGGTAACAATTTCAATTATGCAAGGGAATGGCTCATAAACAATAAAACTTGACGATAAGCAAACACATGTGGCTCAAATGTGGTAAATACTTGAATCGCCACGACGTTAGGCTAAACGTAACCATTAAAACTGACGGTAAGCAATCAGAAGTGGCTCAATTACTTTAATTACAACAACGTTAAGCTAAGTATAAACATAAGTAAATGACGGTAACAACAGTTCAAACGGTAAATTCGAAATTGACAGTAACGTTACGCAGAATGCCAACACTTCGATAAAGCACTGAATTCACTGTAACTTAGGCACTCTAAAACTATTACAAAAAGCGGTACGTTAAGGAGTCCAGGTTGCTGCAACTCGATGTCTAACTGCGCCGGAGACACTTGAAGAAACTGCGGAACAGCCCATGAGTGCTGTCGACGAAGGGGTCTGGGCGACGTTAACATTCCCAAAAAGGGTAACACAAAGTTCATAATAAAATGGCAAGGATTCGAGAATATAAGCGGGACTTCATTATGCCAAATTATCCTCAACAGAGATTCCCCAATATGAATCCCTCCAAACGAGGCGATACTCACTCTAGCGTTCAAATCTCCTATAATTACTATCGGTTGATTAATTGGGATTTTCTTCGATGATTCTTGCAATGTTTCGTAGAATTCGTTTTTGTCCTTTCTTGTTTTACTTTCTTCTGCAACGTACATACTTAATATAGCTGCTGTGGCATATAAAACCAATAATTTTGGGTTAATAATCTTTGAGGGCCTCTTTTTATTTCGTTGTTTTTTCCTTGCTCAGTATAATATACATTCAAATATAATATATTGACAAACTCCTGTGCCATTTCCTTCGTTTCGTATGTAGTATACATATCGATATTGCATAAATTTATCTCTGATATTACTTTGTAGTTGATGTGTAAGTTAACGAATGAGTTCGTTGAAATCTATATTGTTTATTTACACACTTATGCTACATATTTACATGATCACACAAGATTAGTGGATTACGATGCTGCGACTTCTATCTGCGAGCTGCGCATGGCTTCTCTTTGATGTCGGTGAGCGCGGCGCACGGCGAACGTCCGCGGGTCGGCTCAATGTATCCAGGAAGGGTCAACAGCGTTGTAGTACCTCCCCTGAACGCAGGTGATGTGAATAAGGAAGTGCAGCCTTTTCGTTGGTATGTCGAGCCCAGTTATCTTCGCTCTCAGGGCCGAAGGCGGAAGCGGCGACACCGGTGGCGGAATAGGTGGACGCCTGAGAAAGTCCCTTACCGCGTTTTAGCCGTGTCTGCGCTCTTGAGCACCAGTGAGCTTCTGGCAGGATGTTTCCTGGAATTGGCCTGGTGGACGTGTTTCGCCTGGCAAGAAGCAGCATCCGATGTGCCTCAGCTATTGTAACACAAAGCTGATGGATCACTTGGACTAGCCAGGCTATTAGCAACACTGGCTGTGGTTACATGCTCTAGTAAGGCTATTGGCAACACTGACTGTAGTTGCATGCTCTAGTCAGGCTATTAGCAGCACTCAGTGTGGTTGTATGATCTAGTGAGTCACTCGCTGTGATTGCAGAGTTTTGATCACGCTATAAGAAATACTGGCTGATACTTAATATTTGGTCTGGCAGATTGTTTTTTTATGCCCTTCGTGCGGCGGCCAAACAAAGGTTCGGCCAATGACGCCAAAGCTAGAGCGAGGGTTTACCCAATGACGTCAAAGCTGCAGCGGGGGAACCCTCCATCACGCGTAGGCAATGCTCGCGCAGCCGCAGTTGTGGGACAACCTCATTTTCTAAGAACTTTGGCATTGTTCGGACCGCTAGAACTGTTTTGTCTTTCGTGTTCTATGATCATATGTTTCAAGTGCATAGCCTGTATAATTTTGTCGCCACATTAGCCTTTCTAGTTGTCTCACGGTTGTCGTCATCGTATTACCCATCCGATTCCGAGGCTGTATTCTGGTTCTAAGAGCATATCCATGTTTACTACTCTTGTAGAGTGCTATCCTGCTCCACAGAGAGGATTATTTACCGAGGTCTTTTCCTCTAGTCTTATTAACCACAGGAGTTATTTCTTGAGCAATACGTCAATTCACAATGTCTACAATATTTCCTGTTAAGCTATTTTCGCTACTGATGATGATCATTATTGGAATCGGCTTCTATCTTTAGTATATTTTTGAGAAACTATTTTACCGTGTTCTGTAATAACCGCTTCCCAATTTTTCTATCCTTATTACTTTCTTATTTTCGAGAATATCCAATTCATAATTTAAAATAAAGAACCGTGCAATATGTTGTGGCAAAATTATTCTTGTGCCGATTCAATTTATTAAAACCATACAATTTCTTGATTTATAACCTCTGGCCGAACTTCACTTAAAATGCCGCGCCGTTCTCCCCTCACGTTTCAGAGCCGAAACATACGCTGAAGAGCATCATCATTATTTTTACGAATGACCTATATTACAAGTTATCTAAAGAAAGAATGTGGGGTTGTATTAAGAAACTTACATCGCAGCTCAGATATTGCGGAAAAAATCAATTCTTTATAATGATAGTAATGATAATAATAATAATGTTTTAAATAGAGAAACTACGACACGCAGTCACTTCTTGTAGACCTTGAAAGGAAATTAACGTATGACGCCGTTTATAATATTATTACTTTAAATGCAGTAGTATGGTTTGTGTTGCCCTACCTAAAGCAACCAATAGTACAATATAAAGTTGTCAAAACTATGGACACATCAAAAATAAATTATCACAAGAATATCATTGAACATTGTAATAAAAACTTTATGGAGTAACCATTGGAATACCACTCTATGCAGTCTTTATTATATATTAAATATTACTGTATATACTTATTGTTTGAATAAGCAAATGGCATAACAAACCTAAAAATCGTAACAGGTATTTAAAAATTACGAGAAAATGCAAACGCTCATATATCGCCACTTCCATTTCTTAAACCTGTAAAGTGGCCATTCCAATTGCAATTTTGAGTTTAAAGGCTTCTTTTAGATTTAGAAGTTTTTCCAAAACTATCGAAAAGCCAAACGGCCTTTTTAAGTTTAATATGACAACTTTCAAAGTTTTTAGAATTAAATATAAAGTCTGGTATGAAACCACACACAACACCTGCCGACGTTTGAACATATAGTCTTATGCTATTTCTTCTTACAGAATTCTGCAAAACTTGAAGTATTCGAGGCGTAGTGGGTATTCTCAAAATGTCTGAATGTTACGCAACCATACAATTTCCACTTTATGTACTAAAAGTTATTGGATTCTACTCGAAGAAAAACTCTAGAACAGATGTAGCCTTAAAATGTTTTTTCTATGGAATATTCCTGTTTGTAATTTGTATGGTTATAGTACAGTTTAGATACATAAGGAATGTCCCAGAGTTTGTCTACAACGCTGAAGCATTCTGTGGCTTCATGCAGGTATTTGCATATACAATTTTGTTAATTAGAAATATATTTTGTTGAATTTCTTCATCTTAACTAAAACACGGGATTCGATAAAACTTTCGTTTGTTGGAAGTTTTCTGCTGTTATCAACTAATAAACATAATAAATCAATAGCTAAATTGTCATCAGCCGAGTTATTTTGATAAAAGAAAAGCACTCCACGAGAAATGCACAATGTTGCTTAGATGCTAGTTATTCGCTCGTGTGGTACAAATAATTCATCAACATAAAGTAGCCAAACCTTTTTTGAAATTAATAGCTTGGTCATATAAAAAATTGGTGTTGCAGATATTTATTGTTTACCTGTTAATGTGTGTTTTGAAAGTGCAGGAAGATTCATGACTGCATCTGTACCTTGAGTTGCTTTTTCTTGTAAGATTTTTCCATTGATATGTTTTTTACGAATAATTTATCCATTAAACGAGGATTTTTCTATAAACTAAAATGTCGTAAAATAGCTAAAGTACAACTAATACATTATTCTAACAGAGTTAAATATCAGTAATAATGCTGTCTGTCGTTTTCGAGAGCAGTATATATGAAACGAGCAAAATATTCTAGAATTATTTAATAAACTATAATAGTTTGATCTTACAGGTTTTTCTGAAGAGGGTTTTTGTTACCTTCAATCAAGTTAACATTATAAGATCATCAGGAAGATGCACGACTGCATCTGTACCTTCGGTTGCTTTTTCTTGTATAATTTTTTTTTATATGTTTTACGAATAATGTATCTACTAAGCGAGGAGAGCAGTACATTGATGACGGCCGACATTTTTCTATAAACTAAAATGTCATAAAATATTTGTAAAATAGCTAAAGTACAACTAATACATAATTCTAACAGAGTTAAATATTAGTAATAATGCTGGCTGTCATTTTTCGAGAGCAGTATACCGGGTGCTGGCTTGCGCGACGCACCATAGGGATTTGCATAGTAAATTCTTTATGTTCAATTATTTGGTCACCTAATTATTTTAAAGGTAATTGTAAATATATTTTTTGTAGAGAAAAAATACTGCATCCATTCATACTATTTCTAACAATTTTTCATTTTCCGAAACCGAAGGAATGCAAAAAATTAAACCAGCATTTTTACAAAAATCAGTGATGCCATGGAATTATTGAAACAAGCCAAGGCCAACGCAAGTGCGTGCAGGGCGACAATATGTTTTGTTTGTTTGTTTGTCGTTGATGTTTGTCGTTTATAATAATCCATTATTAATTATGTTCTGCTTAATGGCTCTAAGGTACCTGGACCTTGTCCATAACAAAAATGGATTTATGGTGGACATTCGTTAAGTAAGCTCCTTGTTTATTGTAAAATATCCGTATCGGCAAATTCCAAACAGTACAACCATTAATAGACTGATACATTACGTTTAAAAATACAGGCACGTTATTAAATAATTGTAGGTGCAATAATGAGGAACAGAACTTACACCAAAACAAGAAAAACGACAATAAGTTTAATCTTTTGACGGCAGTAGCTGGATGATCGCCCCGCACGCACTTGCGTTGGCATTGGCTTGTTTCAATAATTCCATGGCATCACTGATTTTTTTAAAAATGCTGGGTTGATTTTTTGCATTCATTCGGCTCCGGAAAATGAAAATTTTTTAGCAACATTATGAATGGATGCAGTATTTTTTTCTCTACAAAAAATGTATTTACACTTTAGCTCTAAAATGTTAAGGGAGCCAATAATTGAACATAAAGAATTTACTATGCAAATTCCTATGGTGGGTCGCACAAGTCAGCACCCGGTATATGAAATGAGCAAAATATTCTAGAATAATTTAATAAACTACACACTAGTTTGTTTTTACAGATATTTCTGAAGATGGTTTTTGCTAACTTCAATCAAAGTAAACTTGATAAGATCGTCAACGATTTTCAGTTCTTTTGGACAACTGACATGGTCACAAATAAGCTTAAATTCAAATTAAATACCTTGATCTGCAATGTGGTGCGTGTGCAGAAATTCGTAATTACTTTTTTTTTCCTCGCTGGAACACTAACAAATATAGATGCATTCGTTCACAAATCGTTACCATTGGGAGGTTGGAATTTAAGTACATCGAACTGTTGGTTCTATTCAACCTGGATTTCTCAAATAGCTGCTGTTGCAGTAGGTATTATTTTTATACCTGCATTTGACAGTATCTTTTTAGCAATGAGCACTAACATCATAGTACAGTTTCGAATTCTGAACCATCGCCTGTCTAATTTATTTAGGTCAAGGAAACAGCAGCATTCAATTTCCATGAAGTCCTGTATACAGCACCACATCTTTGTATTGAAGTAAGAGTGTAACTACTATACTTAGATCAATATTCATAAATGCTATCTGATTATATTTATTTTTAGATTCATAGAGTCAGTGCAGGAGTATTTTTCGTTCATACTGTTAGTTCAGTACTTAACTATTACGCCCCTAATTGTGGGAGAAATGTATCTGCTTTTCGAAAGGTATCGTATTGATTTATACAGTGAAATGTGTTTTAAAGTAGTTAATAGCACTAATATAAACAGCTGTATTATTATAGTCTATCCTTTCCACAACTTATTATCGTCTAAGTCCAGTTAAGCTGTCACCAACAGCGACATTTTAAAATTAATATTAAATGCAAGACTACATATACTAAACCTAACCACAGTTACGATTTACGAAGAGCAACATGAATAATGATAAAAAAGTGTATTTTAGCATTTTTAGATTTAATAACCATAAACAACAGTGGAAGTGTGTGTTTAGAAAGCAAAAGCTATTTATATTGTCAGGACGAAACTATCACATGGACCACAAAATAGCTAATTTCGGAGGCTTTCACGCCTATTTTCATTAGGTGTTTTTTGTTACTGCCAATTTTGATTTTAATATTCATTGTCAGTTTGCAGTAAAATGATAAAAACGTAATCATAATCCTCCTAATATCTCCGTACTATGTGAGAAATGAGCCCATGTTTATCTGTAGTTTTACTGTTGTTGTGAGCCGTAGCATCCGAGTTGTGAGCAGGTATGAGTAAAAGTAGCTATTTTGTGACAAACGACGTTCGGGATTGGACCGTGTCAATATTGAGGTCGAAGAGCTCAACGTTTCGTCCACTTTCGTAAGGAGCTTCATCAGGATGAAGAATAAGAAAGCAAGGTAGCTCAACGTGTAAACCACGCCAGAGGCAAAACTCTTCTAACCATCGGAAGGAGAGAGGCAAATATGTATAGGTTAGTGTCGTCGCGGTTGAGTGACGGTGGGTACGGCTTAGAAATGAGCACTTTTTACATAAAAGGAAGAAGAAAGCCTTCGTCCCGATTGAGACTATTAGGGTGTTTGTAAATCTCAATGGTTTTGCTAATCTTTCTCCTAGAGAAGCATGGGGATTTGCAGATAATAAAAGTTTCCTCAAAAAAGCTTCTTCAGGCCCGTATTGGGTTGGTGTTGGGCAATGGCTAATGATCAAACGTTGTCTCAAGTCGGGTTTCTTTTTGGCCGACAACTATAATGACGAAACTCGGTCTTTCGAAGCATTAACTAAACAAACCTGGAGAAGATGTAGAACCTCCATGGTAGAATAAAATTCCAGAAACTATAGTCGATATCCTCAAAATAAAGAAGAAAGGCGTAAATCGCTGAATAAAGCAATTATATTTATTATTATTTCAACTATACGATTGCCATCAATTGGTCCTTAAATTTGATTCAAGCACTGGAAATGCAATTGTACTCAGATTTTCACGAGGGGTAGCACAACCCTAGCTAGCTCAAATCCTCGGCCGCATATGGCGTGAATAAAGACCAGGCAGCGGTTTTTAAGGTTACATAAAAATTTAATAAATTTTTATAAAAATGGGCGTAAGTCGTTATACACAACAGAAAATCAGCTGTATTTAATAGGGTATTAGATACTTTTAGCCAGGATTTGCTCCGTTCATTTTACTGCCTCTAATTTTATAGTCTCGATGAGGCATAAATTATTACACTATTCTCCGGCAAACTTTAGAAATTTAAAGGCGGATGCAATTCCTACAGAAAATTTGCCAACCAAGCCTCCTGTTACTGAAAAAATTAAGGAAGTACATTTTGATCGCTCAAAAAGAGTTGAGAAACGTGCAAATCGACAAATTGTAAAAAGCCTTTTGAATTCTGTAGTAAATTCCCCATCAACAGAAATTCAGGATTGTGATGGAAATGATAATGTAGCGTCAAATGAGTAAGATAGTTATCTTTCACGTCCGTATATTGTAATTTTATTATTTCGTTTTTAGCATTCTTGAGCGATCTGATACAATTGAATCTCTGAAACAAAAAATAATTACACTTGAAAGTGAAAATGTTGAATTAAGAAAAAAATGTAAACGCTTCGAAGAAGAAAAGGCATATCTGGATAAAGAATTTCAGACGGTTACAAATTCTCTTCCTCAAAAAATAAAAGAGATGCTGGGGAAAATATTTACTCCTGGTCAGATTAAAATGCTGTTAAACCCACTATTAAAAAAAAAACGTTGGTCTTCAGAAGATATTTCTGCAGCAATCTCCTTAAGGAGTGTAATCCCGAAAGATTATCGATATCTACGAGCAACTGGTTATTCACTTCCGGGGATGTCAACATTGCGAAAATGGGCTTTGTCTTTAAATTTGGAACCAGGGATTTTAATGGACGTTTTAAAACTAATGGCACACAAAGCAAATTTATTAACTGAATGAGAACGTCTAACTGTATTGACATTTGACGAAATACATATTTTGAATAGCATATGCTTGGACAGAAAACTGGAGAAGAAATACGGATCACATAGTGCTTGTCAAACTGTTATGGTTAGAGGGCTCTTTGGGCAATGGAAACAGCCTATTTACTACCAATTTGATCAACCCATGACAAAATCTATTATAAATGAAATACTGGTGAAGCTTGCCGAATGTGGTTATATTGTCGTAGCTATTACCAGTGATATGGGATCTGCCAATATGGGCTTCTGGTCAAAATTAGGAATCGGTGAACATAATTGTTATTTTGATCATCCAAGTAATAATGGCCAAAAAATTTTCGCTTTTGCTGATGTCCCGCATCTTCTTAAACTTCTTCGAAATCACTTACTTGACCATGGATTTCATATAAAAGGGAACGTTGTTGATAAATCTTGTTTTGATATTCTGCTCTCCCTTTCTTCTACGGAGTTTAAAATTGCACACCGACTTACAAGGTATCACCTAGAAGTATGTGGTAGCGAAAGACAAAAGGTTCGTCCTGCTGCTCAAATCCTTTCGAATAGTGTGTCAAAAGCTGTCGAATGGTGTGGTGGAAAAAGATACATGAAAGACAGTAATTGGGAAGAAACAAGCAAGCTGCTTAAAGGGGTAAATGAGTGGTTTAATTTATTTAACTCTAGAGCAAAGTTTGGCACTCATACTGGAGGTAACGCATTTAGAGTTAATAAAGAAACACAGTTACAAGTTCTTAAAAATATGTCCGACTTAATTTCATCGATGCGTGTTGGGAATCATAAATCCCAAATTCCGTTTCAGAAGAGAGTGCTGCGGTCTAACCAAGCATTAATCCAACTGTATGAATACCTAAGTAGTAGATATAACGTTGAATATATATTAACATTCCGTCTTAATCAAGACGTTCTTGAAAATTTATTTTCCTACATACGCGGCATGGGAGCCACTAATGACCATCCCACGCATCTTGATATGAAATACAGATTGCGATGGTACATTCTTGGAAAACATTCCGCTGCAGTTTTCACAATGAACAAGAATACATAAGAACATTCAGAAGAAAGATGTTTAGCAACTCCTTTAGAAACAGAACTGCCTACTGAACCACAAGAAGTTTGTTTTACAGAAACCGTGCTGAAACCTCTTATTAAAGACTCTGCAATCCAATTAGAAGAATATTGTCTAAATGACGACGATATTGATGAATTTCTACATACGTAATTTTCTGAGCGAGAGCACAATACTTCGCATTTGCAGATGAATGATGATGAAGACTACAATTTAGCCACCGCATTTGAATCCGAAATAATCGAAGATGTTCTGTGTCTAGAAGGGATGAAGTATGTCGCTGGATACGTAGCATATAGATTTCGTGATCAATATCCTAATTTAGGTACAGACGCTGAGTGTATTCAAGATTGCAGTGATAATCTTCCTGATTGGATACACTTTATTTCAAGGGAAAAATTAAAGTATCCTTCGGAGAATATTATGCTAATTACAAAAGCAATGGATAAAGCTTTTGCAGAATTTCATGGCAGCGGCCTATCAGATGAACGTTCGATTTTTACACAAGTTGCTGAAAAAACAAAACAAAAGTTGCCTCCTGAAGTTTCAACAGATTTTCCTTTTGAAGTTATTCTTTGTTTAGTTCGTACAAGAACATATTATATTCGCTTAAGGGACTTGAACAGACAATTAAGCGAAAATAACAGAAAAAGAAAATCCAATAAGAAAGTTTCTAAGTTTACCAACACGAAACAAAATAGTTAAAATTATGTGGAGAATCGTAATTTATTACATAGAATTAGGCAGCTGTTTGTATTAGAGACCGCAAATAAATGTATGCCTTTACAATTAAAACCCTTATTTACCTACGCTAGTTTCATTTTTTATTCTATTATAATATATGTATAGATATCATGTCTATGGTATTCTATTGCTGTGCTGCAAGCTGCAATAATACTGCAGAGTATATTTTGTGAAAATGTGATGTGTATTAAACAAATAACTAACGCGTGCCTGATGTCCGCGGCTCGAGCTGTTACCAGTTATGCTCCCTGAGTGACGTCACTAGGACTGCGAACCAGTGATAGAAGTTGCGCAAGAGCACACCATTATATTCACATCACGGTCCAAACTGACATCTAGAACGCTATGTATACATCCACCTTATAACTCTGAAAATGAAACGCACATCTGCCGGCTCACAAAAACTTTAGAATTATAGTGGAGAAATGCCGGCGTTCAAGGTCACGCTGCGCAAGTGATGATCCACAGTATACACACTGCTTGCTCTCAGCCGATTTTCTATGTGATAACTCAATGGCGTTTGATAAAACTACTGAATTTACGTAACTAGAACAAGTTTACACCCAAATTCGTTTATTAAAAAAGTGCAATTTAAATATGCCCTTATCTTCACAAATGAAACTCCGAATAGCAATTTAAAGTGCACTTACTGTTAATTGGGACGTTTCCACCAGGTGTGAAAACATCTTCTGATAACTTGGCTTACAGCACGTGCACGTCTGTGAACCCGTTGACAAATTCCAGGGGACAATTGCCGCCAGATATTCCGCCAGAAGGTGAGGGCCTATTTACCACTTAATTAGTGCAGAAAAATAAATAACAAGGAAATAGCTTACCCTTAGTTGGATTGCAACGCAACAAAAAGGGAGGACCTACTCGGAATCAAGATATTAAAGCCCTTAACGTCGAGACGAAGTCGAGACGTTAATGATTCAAGAGTGGATAGAAATAACTTTATCGTCGTGTATAATACAATATTTTTTTCTATAGCAAGAACTTTAACAATTTCAAAAGAAAATAATGACAGTCAATCACATTTCAAAATGTCAGTAGCTAGATTGGGTTGCTACGATAATACGAAGCTGTCATATTTAATTTAAACAAAAGTTAGAAAATTAAATTACTGTAACTATTCCTGATGTTAAAATGCTACTTTATCTACCCTTGCTGTTAAAGTAAAACTTGACCTTTTGTTTTGAATTGATAAAAGCACACTTTAACATGTGCTATAGAAAAAATTTATAAATTAGACTTGACTGTAAGGGGCACTTTACCTATCTTTCAAAACTTTTTTAGCTATAAATTCGTTATCTGTAAAATTTTTTGAAATTTTAGGTACTTATCTGAAAAAGAATTAAAATAAACAAAAATAATGTACTCTTAGTTCATAAGCGTAAGAGCAACCGTTTACCTTAAAATGGCTATCAAAGGTATTCACTTGTCTTTAAGACGTGCAATTATCAAGTAGCCATGATCACAAAAACAATGGGCAATGATTGTAATCTAGTAAACAACAAGTAATCAATTAATGACGTTTGTGACATCAGTTTTTTGTTTTTTGTGCTTGATAATTTCACGTCTTAATGACAACGAAGAACCTTTGATGGGCATTTTAAGGTTAACGGTTGCCTTTAGGCTTAAGAACTAACAGTAGGTACATTATTTTTGTGCTTTTTAATTCTCTTTCAGATAATAACCTAATTTTTTAAAAATATTTCAGATAACGAAGTTAGAGTTAAAAAAGGTTTTAAAAGATAGGTAAAGTGCCTCTTACAGTCAAGTCTAATTTATGAAAAAAAATTATTAGTGCAGTACATAATAGTAAACATGTGTACCAAAATTCAAATCAATATATCTACATTTGTGGAAATTAACAAAAAAATAAGAAATTAAAAATTGAACTTCAAGTCCCTATAACTTCTTACTGAAAGGACTTTGTACTAAGGTATATCAGATTTAATCGATTTATTATAACTCAAGGAATCTATAATTAATCGGTGTCCCATTGTTTTGGGGCACCCTGTATATTTCAAAAGATAAAAAGTTGTGGTAACAGTTTAGATTTTCTGATTCAATAAAAATCATTTGAGTTTTTGTGTGTACGATATATACTTTTGAACATTATTAATCAATTTGTTTGAATTTTCTATTTCAGTAAGGACATCTCCGATTTAATTCTAAATGGTTCAAGGTGGTTTGCTCTAATTCTGCAGTTTTCGTTCTACTGTATTACAGCAGAATATCTGTCAGCTGAGGTACCCTATTACAATTATGCTGCAGTAATAGTAAATAGCGAATTAATGTGTTCATATAAATCTCTCACATTTTGTTAGGCAGAAGCCGTAGCAGAGGCAATATTCAATTCTGAATGGTACATGGAATCTTCGCCAGCTTTAAGAAGTTCCATTATCTTGATGATACAAAGAGCACAACGAAAAGTTGTCTTTAGAGGGAATGGGCTAATTGATATTAACATATCTACATTGGGGGCTGTAAGTAGGGTTTATTATTATAAAAATTGCATGCTAGAATTAACATTGTTGCAATGTGTAATATATCGCGTGTTTAAAAAAAAAACTCATTCGCAGGATGCCATGATCAAATTGAAGTTTTCCATAACTTGATACATACCCATTGAAACGAATTAACTACCATAAGTCAGAGACAACTAAATTAAATCTTGGCTTTTGAACTATTTTCCTAAAAATATACAAAGCACTCAATACAAACAATTTTTATTGCCTGTTATGATTAATACACTCGTTGTTGTATAAATGCTATCTTATTTTCCTTTTAGCTTGATACAAGTAAACTTAATGGAGTGTAAACTTTTGCCTTTCACAGTGATAAATGTTTTCTTAAACAAAGTTCAATCTGACCTACACCTACAGACTCAAGTTAAGGCACGACTAGATATTTTATTCTTTCTTTCCAAGGCCTGCCCTAAATGAGTTTGTTTTGGAACACACGATACAGGTAAACTGTCCTGCTGACTGACTCTTTTTTGTTGTTATAGGTATTCCAGGTTTCATGGTCTTTGTGTAATGTAGCTAGAGCAATACGGAATTAATTACGCTTAGCACATTGAACAAGTTGATATATTTACACTTACTGTTAAATATGCATTTTAACTTTTATATTATATAGGCATACACATAACGCACTTACAATTAAAATTGTTGCAGTTAGAAATCCAACTTTTATAATAATTGTTATTATCAGGAAAAGCATCAGTTATAAGTTACAGTAGCAGTTATAATTCTTCCAAAACACAAGTATGTAGATCTATTTTATAGATTTGTAAAAGGCAATGATCATTTCTACAAACTGTGGAGTGACGAATACAGATTGGTGGTGGCGAATACGAACGTAGGGACATGCAAGACAATTGCTCTTTTACACTATAATGCCTAACCCAAGAAATAATTATAGCAGGCATCACACATGGTGGCAGCTTAAGTCTCTGCCTCTTTAACGTCATTATGGATCAAATTAATTACCAGACGAGTAAATTAAGTCGATGCCAAGTATATCATGGATACACGCTCCCTAAGAATTCTAGGTTATAAGTATGATACCATCAGCATATGCTCATATCTTGCGAAAAAAACAGTCAATGGTAATCTCCAAAAATCTGATTAGATGCACGCTAGCAGTTGACGATCAAATCAGACAAGTAATAAGTTTTAAACTATGTGGGAGTGGACAATTTAGGGCGGAACGAAAAAACTTGTTTTTAAAAATCATTCTGTCATAGGCGTTAAAATGTGCCTTTAGACAAATAAAAAAGGGTCCCTGAAGCTGGTTGACCTATTTTAATATTTTCAGGTTCCTCACAGGACTTGAAGTTTCAAGAATTTCTGAATTTTTTATGATTTTGCAATTCGCGGCGACTTAAAAAGTTATCAATCACTGTTTGCCACAACCTTTAAATAAAATGCTTATTTTAGTAAGTTAAAGAAATTTTCAAAGCCAAGTTTTATTAGTTCAATGTCTTCTGGTTCCTCATTAGCGTTAAAATTCAGCGTATATAGCATAGTTTACGTCTTAAATTATGCGTTTTTATTCAATCACACAAGTGGTAGTTATCGCGGTAATTGTGGTAAGCTGGCTGTTTTTTTGTCTTCAGTTGTATGTTGCCTGTTATAATATGTAATAAATTAAAATATGGAAAAAAAATTGACTACTAGAAGTGAGATTTCTAGTGAAATTTTTGGTCGTCCTAAACTAATAGACAATCGGTCTTATCCAACTACCGCGATGTTATGTTACATCATTTATCTATTCAGAATAATTTAGAATATAAAAATAACGGCAAAGATCCCAGTGTTTGTGAGATATTAAAAATCATTGTACCGAAAATAAAAGACATTGTGGCAAAGTGCGTCAATTTCTACCGTTTCGTCACGTCGCAAATGAGATAAGTTAAAAAGTTTTCGAGAACGTTATAAGAAGGCCCAAAAGAATTTAAAAACCAGAAAAATCCGTGTAGCCATCCAGCTTAAAGTAATAGTTTTTAGAAAAGAAGCGTCTAATTAATTAGCAAGTGCAGTTTTGAAAACTGTAAATGTGAAAAATCTAACAAGGTAACTCATGGAGAGCAAGAATTTATGTTAGACCATAGAACCAATAGAATTATGAGCGTAGCAACCGTAGAGGCAGAAGTTACCAAAATAATGGCAGATGAAAGAAAAGCCAAGACAACAGCTCGTTTGATAAAACTACAATACATGCCGTCATATTGTCGTTTCATCTATAAAAAAAGGTCATCGTCTATTAGCTCCAACAGTGGTAAAAAGGAAAAATGGAGGAAGAAAGAAAGAATGAAGAAGAAGTTTTCTTAACCGAGTTTCATATTTACCTGAAATTATTGTGCACGTTTATTTTATGAGACGAAGGTAAAATAAAATCCAAAACGTCGACACAACTGAGAGTTAAGTTGTCTTCTGTAGCGCTTGATTGTGATAGAACCAAATCAAGCAGCAGCCGTAATTGCCAGTGCTGTTTTGGAAGATATTGGCGTTTTATGAGAAGCTCATTCTACAATCGCTATTGACAATGAAAATCAGAAGAGCAAGAAAAACCGAACGTATGGTTTGTACTAGTAAAACAGCAAATTCTATGCCGCCAAAACTTGAGATATTTTTTAACAGATGAAAATACCAACTATGGTCCATGTAAAAACCGCATAATATCCAGAATTACGTTACCATCGCCTGATAAGAATCAGATTATTTTAGTTTATTACTTTTAAGTTTAGTTTTAGTTGCAGTATTTATTTTTATGTTGAGTTTCGTTAAATGTTTTTTATGATAATAAGTAAAAGTATAGTAGTTTACGTAACAAGTCCGAAAAGAAGGCGAGGACTGAAAGCCTACAAGTCCTGTAAAAGGGTGTTTCCGGATGAGTTACATACATTTTTTAGGCAATCGCCTTTCTTCTTAATTTTACCTAAATATTGAAACATTACAATAACAAACAAGCATTATACCTTCGGAGATATTTGTAAAGTAAAGAAAAAAATGTACAGTAATGCATGATTTACAGAACGGGGGCCTAAAAAAATAATTACAGCAAATAGTGCCAAAAATGGCATTTGGTAAAAATTTGCTTTTGAACGCACACTTGGAGCCTCTTGATGAACCTGAGGATGACAAAATTCCACTTCCAACCTTTACACAGTGTTATATACATACAAAAGGCACCTTTTGGTAACTATGACATCAGTCTTATATAAAAAATTGAAAAACCCAAATGCAAAATATGCGTTGACAAAAATAATTTTTTCCCAAAACTTTGATTCACTTGAGGAACCTGAAGATGCCAAATGATTCGTTTCAGTTTTTGCAGAGTCTTTTTTTATTATAAAATGCACCTTTTGAAAACTATGACATAATTAAAATTAAAGAAAAAATAAAAATCCAATTTTTCGTTCCACCCTAGTGGACATACCAAGCGTGTTAGCGCTTATCGTTCCTTAAATCAACTGCCTGGATTTAATTCAAAAAATTGTACACTACAATTGTGTATTTGATGACCCACCACTAGCTGCAGGGGAGATGGTGTGCAGATCTTAAATAATGGAACAGTACTATATCTTTGAGCGCCAAGGAGTTATTATATCTCACAAATACACTTGGATAGGTAAAAACAACGTATAAACTTTAATATATGTAGCTTAGACCATAATAACTTCTGAAAAATGAAAAGGTAGCAGTAACAAATGCAAATAGGCATTTCTGTATTATTGTTGTCATAATTAGTACCGACATACTATATCAAGATCATGCATTTACTATCAACTAAATTAGAACTCTAAAGATACACCATTAAAAAAAGGCAACCCTCTAAAATTATTGTACAAATATATACTTTATCATTTAAATATACTTTATTTGTTCATCAATTTATTAAGTCAGCTTATTGCCATTGAAAGTCAATCTTAACAAGTTAGCTACTAGTTAAGAAATTTACAAGTTAGAGACGAAAGTTGTAGATTTTTTACAAGTTAGAGACGACCGTACCTTGTTCACATAGGTACTGATTAGAAACTGTAAACGCCGTTGTCAGAGTAATGATTTCAAAGGTAACGAGACATTTTTGAAAATATAATAATTGCTATGAAAGAAGGGGAAAACTTTATTTCATTATGAGTTTTCGGTTTATGTACAACTGAAAAACAAATAAAAATTAGACTTGACACGCCAGGTAACCATTTTTACTGGCTCAAGGATATGAGAGGCTCGCCTAACGGTTTGCCAGTCATCCCAATTCTATCGCCAGTAAAAACTGTTTTACCTGGTTTCTAATGTAAAATACTATATCAGAGGTGACCCTAATAACGTAACACAATTTTTATGGAATGTAAAGATATTATGAAATGTTAAATATGACAGATATCAAGTTAATCACTACTTCACTTATCTGATTACGCTTGCGTTTTCTGTGAAGATTAGTTTCTCATAGACAGGGAGTATCTCCACACAGATTACACGAGGAACAACTACTACTGATAGCTAACGTCACTTTCACTGTCGGCCGAAATGTAGGTAAGAGCACTACCTATTTTTAGCCTTGATTGTAGTTGGAAGGTATTTCCATGAATGATGTGACTACTTCTCTCCAAACTTGACGTTACAATATCCAAATAACACATCCATTGACGTAAATGTCAAGCAATTCATTGGAGGTTGGTGGTTTTCAATCTCCGTGAAAAAGCTATGTTTTCTTGTTCCTTTTTAATTGTTAATCGTTGATAACGAGGGCAGATTGTCCTTCGAAACGTACGTTATTTAATACGTTATTTAATCATTTTAATTTGCAGAGTGGCGAAATACCCAAAAAAGAATAAGAATTGCATAATCTACTATTATGCAGTTGATTGCAGAAAAGAGTAGAGTCAGCGTACATACATCAAACAAGTAGAGACACTCATGCCAAATGTTGAAACCTGCCTGGGACAGTAACTCGGGGGGTATTTCTAAGCTTGACTGTTATATGGCAGCACAAAATTCTACCAATCAGAGCCAGTTACTAACTCTGCTACCAATCATATGTGACAAAGTAGTGGCGCCATCTGTTACTACTACCGGAAAGTACACCCCAGGAGCCGTTCAAGGTCATCCAAATCGGAATTTTGACATCAAAGGAATCGACAGTGAGTGTCTCTACTTGTTTGATTTATGTACGCTGGGGAAACGAAAGCAGTGCAAGTTACTATTTAAAGCGAATGTAATACAAAAAAAAAATTGTGTGATACACTCACACAACTTCATTTTACAGTGATCTTATAACTAGTAAAAAATTTCATTTTTAATTTTTAAAAATTTGTCAAAAATTTTCAAAAATTACAAATTCTACAAAAACGGTACAAAATAGAGCGTTAGTTGAAGAGATAAATTTTCTCTAGAATTTTAAGGTGAATTCGAAAATGTAATAATATACCGGGTGTTTTATTTAACAAAAAAATAGAAAAAAAACAAAAGAAACCCACTTTAGAAGTATTCAACTGGAAAATCACCTATCTCACATCAATACACATTAAAAATGTAATAAAAATATAAAGTTTTAAAAAAATCGTTAGAGCCGTTTTTGAAAAAATCGAAAAAAAACTGAAAAATCACAAGAGTAAACACCTACTTCCGGTTATGCGATTTTTTTCAAAAGCTTGCTGTCTTATCTACATAGTACACAAAACTTATATATGAAGTTTCAACGCCATACCTCTTTCGTTTTTGAGATATTCTGTTCAGACACACAGACAGACAGACCAATGAAAAAAAATATGTTTTATCTACGACCACTACTAAAAGTAGGCTTTTTAACACTCGCTTGTTTCACTAAAAGTGACGTTTTATAGTTTACCGTGTTTAAAGAAATCAGCTGTTTACTTTTAGCACATGTGCTAAAAGTGACGCGAGGTTCAAAACTACAATTTCGAACTGCAAGTGAAGTCGTAAAGCTATTCTAGTTGCTTCTTGCGTTACAGGTAAAGTGTTTTTGAAATAATTAAAGCGTTATGTAATGAATACAGTCATATGTGGAGTATAAATAATTAAATTTCGTACCTGTCCTTGACAGCACGGGCGTGGCCAAAACAATCGCCAGCCGCGTAGGCTACTATTCATTATGATGCAGCGTCGCAGATGCGAACCTTTCTTAAATCGATATTTATGGATTAATAACGGTAAAATTAAGGTCGTAGATAAAATATTGTATGCAACGCGTGCTAAAAGTCGTTTATGCGCGAGACATGTTATGAAACTCAGCCTTCAGCTTCGTTTCATAATTTTCATGTCTCGCGCATAAAAGTCGACTTTTAGCACTTGTTGCATAAATAGCTATTTTGGGTCCAAGGGACTCTAAAACGTGAAGATCTGTTGAAAACTCAATTTCGAATTTTTGGGGTGAATCCAATACTTCCTTTACTGTAAAAGGAAGTAATACTGTAATAGTGTGATTGCTACTTGACAATATAGTACATCAAGGAGCCTGCCATGAAAACTCAATGTTCATGCATGTTCCAAGGTTCGCATAAGTCGCCACTAGGGTGCTTTGATATCAGTTTGACGCATTTGTCCTTTAGCAGGACACCAAGATGACTAGAAAGAAGGAGACCTAGCTCGATAAAAATTAAATGGAGGGGATGATTGGCTAGATGTTGAACAAAAAATGGCTGACCACAAGTTCAATGCAAATCCATGATATATGCAACCCGTGCAAGAAAAGATTAATTATGTCTCGTGTGTGTATACGGAGTAGAGCGAAAGCAGAAAGTCAACAGAGAATGGAAGCGAGTAATGTTCACAACTGAAATATTTAATAACCTCCTTTAGTTGTTGAAACAATCCGATATCAAAATATATGTGAAAGAAATATAACTTCGAATCGTCTGTCTCCTTCTTTCTAATCTTCTTGCAGAGTACGGACGCAAATAGCTTCTCTTAGTCTTAGTTATTGTTATTAAAACTGAAAAAAGTATACCGGGTGACAATGAGAAGAGGGCCATGCTTATATCTTCTTTATTTAAGAATCGATTTAGATAAAATTTTATATGAAGATACTAGAGATAATTTCTGATTGGCCGATAGATATAGTCAAAATCGCCGACTTTCCGTTTCACCGGAAATGATACCAACTTAGATTTTTTAATTGGATCACCCTGTATGTTTTGTATTTCTCGGAATCTTCAAGTCGAATTACATAAAATAATCTCGCCAAATTTTCATTTTTTCTAACAAAATAATATTTTTTTCAAGTATTATTTTTTATGATAGAAGGCTGTGACTTGAAAAATATGTTCTAATTGACTCTAGAAACTAATAATAATAGTTATTTTATTAATGAAGTCAATAACAAACTCTTAATAAAGAAACAAAATTTGCTAAACACGTTTTTTAAGAAAAAGTTACTTTTTTTACATAGCACCTACCATTCTAATGCACTACTGTATCTTTATCTAAAATTGAAAAATAATTAATTAATTAAATAATTTAATATTTCTGTGTAATACCTAAGCAAATTCAGCAGCACTGTTGTATGTAATTTGAGTCGTAGATTGCAAAAAAACATAAAATATATAGGATGATCCATTTAAAAAATCAAAGTTATTATTATTTCCGGTGAAACTGGAAGTCGGCCATTTTGATTATACTTGTTCGTCAATTCGAAATTATATCCTTGTATCAAATTTCATCCAAATTCATTCATATGTAACGCAGATAGAGGCATGGCCCTGGTCTCATTGTCACCCGGTATGTCTTATTCAAGAAAGTACTTTAGAGTGAGAGGGGGCAATAGTCTGTCCGTACCCTGGTAAAAAATAAATACTTCTAATTGACATCAAGGCACACCAGCCGCCACCATTCTGTATAGTATTTAATTTGTTATGTTAAGAAGGAAGTAATTATAGTATTAGGTATTAAAATGAGTTAAGATATGAAATAGATGTTCTTACATATCGCTAGTACATTGTGTATCTAGGACGAAAAGCCTAACATCCCAGACAACTGTGAATACTGTTGGGCGAGGCAAATGCTGAGCCCAACAACACAAGAGTCTAGGAATGTTGCTCTATGTCCAAGATACACATACTATTTTCCGCCGGTCGATACGAATAATTAAAAAAATTAGGAAAAATCGAAAAACATTCCCAGCCTAGGATGGGAATATTATTGCTGTACATACAGTTTTATTGTTAATTACCTAGCAACGGTTGATGTAATGGAATATTTGACTTTGCTCAACAAAATGTTATCAATAATGTGTCAATTCTAGTACGATTGGCGGAAAATGTCATTAATCTGTTAACAGAATGCTGCACGTTCTGCAACTAACCAGTACTTGAAGTTTTTCCTGTATATTATATGTATATTTACTTTTATATCTATAGAATACACCTAAGAGCGCTAGAAACTGTTTCGCAAAATTTCTACACTGTGATGATTTAGTATAATTGCTGATCAGTGGATAATCTAGCACTGTTAGCGAAAACTATGCACAACGTCGCACAGCTATTTATAGAAATTAACAATACAAGTTTGATTATGAGCATCTTAATGAAACGAGTTTTATTGCTAGAACGACGCCGTGAGCCGAGTTAAGCCGAGATCAAATTAGTTCCGTTAAGTTCCATAAGCAAACTGTATTGTTCAATATGTTATCCTCATTAATAAATTCTGGTTTAATGTATTCTTTGTTTTGTAAAAAAGAGTGCGGTAATATTATCTATAACCGCACTGAGTCCGGTAATAAAGCTCTTAACGATACTCAAATAAATTTGGTAAATAGTCTATAACAATATCGATGAAGCTAAAGATTTTTAATACAATCAGTGCGGTTTGAAAAGAATTAATTTTTCTAGTTTGGAGTAATATTATATATCACTAAAAATACCTATTTTTCGACGATGGTTACTGATTGGATTATTACTGAATTTACACGGCTATTCGTCTAAAATAGTTATTTATCATACAAGACGATAAAGTTAAATTTTATCCACGAGTGACTCGTTTAACGTCCAGATGTTAATAATTTATGAGTGGATAATAATAACTTTATCGTCATGTATATTGCAAATGTTATTGAATTTTTACAACTTCATTAATCAATAAAAATCTAAAAAAAAAATAATTTTCTGTTGACAGTCATAGTAAAAATTTAGAAAAAGTCGCCTGTGGTTCGTGTTATACGTTTGGCAGTACTGAAGTGTATTGTTAGTCTATGTCAAATTCGATGTTAGTATGATAGGTTTTGTTTGTTATTTGACACAGACTGACGCAAAACTTAATCTGGAAATCTCGAATTTGACATATAGCTTGTGAAGTTTCGGAAAACACAATCCCTGCGAAGGGCTCTTTTAATTAACAACTCGAGTAACTCTAATCGGAGATATTTACTCTTCAGATATATATTTGATTAGCAAACAAACACCAGGAAATTACCTTAGATAGCTTTATTTGGTTTAGCTATAATTATAAACATAAGGGTTATCCGAAAATCGAAAATAAAATGTATATTGTACTAGATTAAAATTTATTTGGGAGCGCTGTTCTCCGTTGTCCAGAAGTTGCGGGAACCGTTATTACGCCGGTGTATTGAAGGCGAAACTGGCTCGCTGAACGTCTCCTCTCGATAACTTTTTGGACCGCGCCTCGCGAAGACAAGCGGCCAACAGTAGATCTAATGCGCCGATGTTTAACCTCGAAATTTCGGTCCGCTCTTGTTGTGTACGGTGCTGTAATTACAAAAGCAATTAAGGTATTCATGCGTTTCTTACACCTGAAGGGGACTACAAATGCCGCCGAGTTTCACCGGCGGTCGCGGCGTCGCTGTGAATTTGTGCGGTTAGCGAAATTCGGCCGGCGAGAACCGGCCGGCCTAGGGCAAACAACCTCAAAGTGGTCTGCGGAGGATTCGTGTTCTACGGAGATGTTCTCCGGGGAACAGCTTACCCTGGCGATGCTGCGTACGATTCTCCACGTCCCTGGGGAGCCCTTCTGTAGATAAATACTTGTAGTTAGAGTAATTAGCACATGTTCAGGTGGCCGCAAAGTTTGCAGCGCGCAGGAATTTTGTAATTTGATATCTGTTATGCTTAGTGCGGGATCAATTACACCGTGAGTTCTTTATGCGTATTTATCAACAGAAACGAGGAATCGGCTTCTCAAGGAGTTATCGATTCAGACTGGTTTTCGGGTGAGCCTATAGGTTTAGCAAGACAGGAAACGGACTACCGGTTCAGGCTGATTTCAGACAGGAATATTCAGGTTATTAAATCAGGAATCGGTCTCTTAAAGAGTCATCGATTCAAACTGATCTCGGCATTCAGGTTAATGAACCAGGAATCGGCTTCTCAAGGAGTCATCGATTTAAACTGATTACAGGTAGATCCGGAAGATTCTTCAGGAGAGAATAAGGTAACAGGAAGGTTCCATTTTATGAATGAATGAAATGAATAGAATTTTTAACTAGGACTGATCAGGATCAGGACGGGGCAGGAACAGGTAAGCTTGAGTTGGGATAAAACTCAAGTCTCGGAATCGGAATCGGAATATCTCTCCTTGAACTGGTCGCGGAGCTGCTTTTATATGCTTCGCGTCGTGCTATCAAAGGAACCACTTTGGACATTCTTAGGTAGGAGAGCGGCGCGCGGCTCGCTTCTACGTGACATCGGCGCAGACTGAGCCTGCGTTTGATATCTCTTCTTCGGCCGTCGGCAAGATGCAACCGGTAATAACGCTTGGATGGGCGATGCATAAACTAAAATATATTTTTAATGTTTAATTAGAACTTATGAGGAAGCTAGCGTTACAAGCTTAACAGTCATATCAACAATGCAGTATTGAGTGACAAAAATAAATTAAATTCCTTTTTATGCTTCTGAAACTACAACCTTCACCTTAAGAATTGAATAAATATCATTATACTGTGAACAGAATGCTATGTTCTGCAATTAACCAGTAGGTACTAGCCATGAGTACACTAACTGTCCAAAAAGACCCGAAGTACCACCACAGTGTGTTAACTGCGGGGAACTCCACCCTGCTAACTATAAAGGATGTACTTACTACAGAAAAGTTAGCCGGCAGACACATGTAAATATACAAACTAGACCACAGGCATGGACAACACCAATCACGACAGAAGCTACCACAAGTAATCAACAGAAACAGCAGTTAATACAAAATTATAACAGAGAATTCCCGAGACTCCCGACCAACTGTAACAGAACCAGGGCTTCAAACCACCAAGAAACCACAGACCTAATAACTACGATTATTACAAAGATAGTACAGTTGATCATTCCACACATCGATAAAATAATGCCATATCTTGCAACAATAATTCTATTACTATCTAATCATGGATCCAAATAAGCATCACATAATTCATAACATAACAGTCCTAAATGGGAATGCTGATGGCGTAAAGCGACAGCGCGAAATCTTATTAGAATTTATGGCAAGACATAATGTGGATGTAGCATGTATATCTGAGACTCACTTAATCCAGACAGAAACATTTAAAGCTCCTGGCTACGTAGTTTACAGAAAGGACAGAGATGCCCAAATAGCGTCAGGAAAAGTAGCGATTTTAATTAAACGACGATTAGCGCATCATTCGCTAATTGACCCCAACCTAGAAAACCTGGAATCTGTGGCAGTAAAACTCATACTAGATAACAACACTAACGTCTCACTTTATGCTGCATACAAACAGCCAAATAAAAGAATTTTGGAAGAGGATATTGCCAAAATATTTCACAGCAATGAATCTACCCTAATGGTAGGTGATCTGAACTGCAAGTTCACAGATTGGGGATGCCGAGTCAGCAACCCGAATGGAGCTAGACTAAATAAGCATATGACTACTCATGGCATACAAATCTCAGCACCTGGGGATTGGACTTACTATCCATACAGACCAGACCACACGCCTGATATATTAGATGTCATCTTACATAAAAATTTCAGCAAACCTATTTTCCAAACAGTTTTAAATGAGCTTGACTCAGATCATTTACCTGTAATAATTTCATTTTACAGTGAACCTCAGAGAATTCCTGTAATATAATATAATATATAATACTAAATATTATACCTAAACACCAATTTGGCTTCAAAAAAGAGCATTCTACAACACACCAACTGATGAGGACCACTGAAATTATTGAAAAGGGTTTTGAGAGCAAACAATATACCGTGGTAGCGTTCATAGACTTACAAAATGCATTTGATAAAATCTGGATATCTGGACTACGATATAAGATTATTATACTTGGAATACCCGACTATCTTATTAATATCATTACCTCATTTATTAGCGATAGAACATACGCAGTACGGGTAAACGCAACATTGTCCTATACAAGAAAAAACAAAGCAGGAGTCCCTCAGGGAAGCATACTGGGACCAACGCTATTTAACTTATACGTTCATGATTTACAAACGATAAATAAACAACCCTAGAAATGTTTGCCGATGACACTGCAGTGATAGTGCAAAATGAAAATCTTATAATAGCAGTCGAACACCTCCAAAACTCACTAAATGAGATGTGTAAATGGTACTATAATTGGCAAATTAAGATAAATACAACAAAAAGTCAAGTGAAAGTATTTACTATAAGCAAATTAAAAATCTTCCAAACGTCCAATTAAGACAAACCGTAATTAAGTGGAATGATAGAGACTCGGCAGTCAAATATTTATGGGTATATCTGGACACCCGGCTATCCACATAAATAAAAAGTTGAACGAGTGTTACGCCAGACAAGCAATCTTGTACCCCCTAATAAACAAGAAATCACACCTCAAAACAGAGTGCTCGTTGCTAATTTACAAATCAATCCTAAGGCCTGTTTTAACCTACGCGTGTCCAGTATCGGAAACACACTTAAGGAAGATTCAAGTCGTCCAGAATAAAATTAGTCGTATTGCAGTGAACGCCCCGTGGTTTGTACGTAACGAACAAATACATAGAGAATTAAAAATACCAACTATATCAGAATTTATAAATAAACAGTGTACTAAGTTTTTTGAAAATATTAAGAAGTGTAAAAGTGCAGTGTACTACAACCTTGGACAAAAGAACATCCATCATAGACTAAAAAGAAAACTCCCTCAAGACCTGTGTTTGATTCACACAGATGCGTGCATCAAAACCTTTTTGATTATAATTAATCACGTAATTCAAGTCATAACTGTTTTATCTCATTCAAAGGTCGTGGTAAAGTCAAGTTTGCATCTTGCCGTATTTGTTTGCCTCTGTTAATGTTGGAAAGGAATTTGTAAGCTTCCCTTAATGGCTTTTAAGCGGATGGATACATTTTCTAATAGAACTTAAGCCGACTTAGCATATTTGGGAATCATGGGTTTATGGATTTCTTTCAATTGCCTCATTGAGAGAGCTTAGCATTAAGATTTTTAGAATAAGTATTTATTCCTACGTGCGACGCTCCGATTGGCTACGCAGGATCGCCTCAGCCAATAGTGTTTGAGCTTGCCCCTCCTTGAATTGGCGAGTTCGCCTCGTTGTAAATTCAGAGTTAGTTAGATTCAGAACCTCGAGGAAGCAAGTTCAGCTATGCTTTGTGCTAGTTTGCGTTTCGGTCTAACTCCCTGGTAAAGACGTTTCCAGGTTGTTTTGTGTTACGGTTACGCGCAATTCGCTATTTTCGCGTGGCCAATCCAAGCGTGTCACAACAGTTGAAGCTTTTGTAAAATACCATCGGTCCATCAGTGACGTTTGTAATCGTTGTTAATCAATATACTCGTGTTTGTTAAGTCTTGTTTCACTCCAACAACTAACTGAACCCAAGTTAGGGTTATTAAGTGGCAGTTCCCGGCAATCCCATTGAACCGGAATTCGCAGTGGATTAATTGGGGGCCCCATTCGTGGACGCCTCTTATCAAGTTAATCGTACAAAAAACATTGGTCCTTCGAGCCGGATTTGGAAGAAGCTAAAAAACGCGAGTGTACAAGTTTCCAGTAGCTGGTGGATGCAATCGCTCCAACATCATTTCGTCGGAGAGCGTCAAGAAGCTTCGCCAACACCAGGAAATTCAACCATCGAGAGCTTACACCGAGTCCAGGTCCCACGTCAAGCGGCAGCGATCGGCAGCGGGTTGGTTTTCTGTTCGTCAAGAAGTTACTGCGTTCTCAAATCAAAAGTAAGTCCTTTTCCATTACACCTTCGTTTAGTGTTGTTTTTTGCTTGTGTCAGTCATGGTGGAAACTCGTTCGGCATCAGCGGTCATGTCGGAAACTCGTGCTTTAACCACTCGTTGCAAATTCATAAAAGCCAAAGTAGATCGTTTCGAAACTCTATTTCATAGAATTTCCTCGTCCAGCCCCGTGAAGGCTCACGAGGTCGGCAGCTTGTCAAAAGAGTTTAGTTGTTTCCAAAATTTGTTGGATGAGTATGAGAAGTCAATGGAGGGCCTAATGGAGGCCGACGCTGAACACTTTGATAAACTTTTCAATGAATTCGACTCTTTTATGACTCATTTTAGCGAGATTAGTAGCACAGTCGAGGAATTCTTATCAAAAAATAAGATCAGTCCGGGTATAAAACCGAATCTAGGTCAAAATTCTTTGCAAAGTGGCCCTTCAGGAGAGCTCGCTGGATTAAGATTACCACCCTTAGATTTGCCTTCATTTTCGGGGAAATTCGAGAATTGGGTTCAATTTCATGACTCCTTTACGTCGCTTATTCATAACAACGCTAATTTGACCAACGTTCAGAAATTTTACTATTTGATTTCTTCCCTTAAGGGAGAAGCTGCTAGTTCAATCTCGTCGTTAAAAGTTACCAACGATAACTATACCATTGCTTGGGACATCCTAGTCAAGCGCTTTGAAAATAAGAAACTGATAGTAAAATCAAACATAAATGCGTTATTCAGTTTAGAGAGCGTAAAAAAGGATTCACATTCGTCTGTTCAAAGGCTGCTCGATAGTGTAGTTAGAATTTTGGAAATTTTAAAGGCGTACGGGGAACCCACAGTCGACACCATACTAATACATATCATAGTTTCGAAGCTCAGCTCAGCAATGCAGACTGACTGGGAATTATGCAAACATGCCGGACAATTTCCTACTTTGCGAGAGTTGTTAGATTTTTTAGAAAGCAAAAGTCACTTATTAGGTTCGCTGGAAGCTGCGAAAATAGGTTCGAGTTTGGGAAATCAGGGATCCGAGCAAAAAAGTCATGCACGCGCTCATGTAGCCAGAGAGCAATTCGCTATTTTCGCGTGGCCAATCCAAGCGTGTCACAACAGTTGAAGCTTTTGTAAAATACCATCGGTCCATCAGTGACGTTTGTAATCGTTGTTAATCAATATACTCGTGTTTGTTAAGTCTTGTTTCACTCCAACAACTAACTGAACCCAAGTTAGGGTTATTAAGTGGCAGTTCCCGGCAATCCCATTGAACCGGAATTCGCAGTGGATTAATTGGGGGCCCCATTCGTGGACGCCTCTTATCAAGTTAATCGTACAAAAAACAGTAAGTGTGTTCAGTTTAATATAGCCGCGATCCGAGAGATCCTGGATGGTCAAGTGGATCAGACGGATAGAAACAAAATCACATTTGCAGTCGCTGTGGTTCGGATCTCACTACCGGTAATGTCTCTTATTTTATTTGTGATGTATTTTATTATGTTAACAGTTAGTTGTTTATTTTTAAAGCGTTTGAATTAAAAATGTGTGTTTTGATTACATGACATCATATATCCGGAGATTAATGTAGAAGTCATACAGTAACTTTAGTATAATTTGTCACCTCTATCGTTAGTGTACTGAGGGGCGCAAAAATGTTGGCTTGCCTACAAAAAAAGTTTGTCTAGTTGCGGCCCTGACAAAGCGATTGACGTCCTTAACTCTTTGGAGATAATTTTGATTTGCTGTACACTTGCTCATATTGACACAGTGTGATTTACTGGACTGATGTAAATAGTCACATTTAAGGCACATGTTGTTTCAAGAGTAAATATAGAAGATTCTTGTATATAGTAGCCATATAAGTCATAGTTGAATTAAGTTTAGCACACATGTAAAGTGCGGTTCACACAGTAGTAAGTAAATTTGAGGTTCATTCGTGTCTGTCGACAAAATATTTTGGTAATAACAGGTCAAATTTCGCCTGAAGATCCCATTTTAGCCACACAAAGAGTCAACAAACGTATAGGCCACATGTTAGTATTAGTTAGCATGGAATACAACATTTTGGACGTGTTTATGTGCGATTAAGTGTTGGCTTCAAAATGCGTCAAAGTGCGATTTAAAATCTAAACATGCAGTGTAGTTACGGTTGAAGTGCGTATAAACCGGTCTAGAATACCAAAACTTATACACTCGTTGCATTGGCGAAGCCCGGAACATGCTAATGTTGTGGGGTGCCGTTACGGAAAGATCGACACCCGCATGGATCTGAGTAAGATTTGGAACACTTATGCAGCGGAATGCGCTGAAGACAAAGATGCGTTTAGATGTAAGGCTTTTGTACAATTAGGATAAGAATTTTGGGAATTAGCGATTGGTTTGTAAAAATTTATTTGAAATTGTTTTAAGGTCAATTAAGAGAATTAAACGGGCACCTTTTGTTTTTCGACCAAGAAAGCAGAGACTCCGTGGCGATACGACGCATTTTTATTGTCGGTCACTTCAACCATTTTGAGGTTAAGAGTTGTATTTTTGATCTGACGTATGTGTGTGAATTGTTTTGAAGCGTTTACTTACTTGTAAATAAATAGCAGTACTTTGTGAACACCGTTTTTATTTGAATTTGTGCTTGATTTATTCCTTTTTTGTGCAATAATACAATTATTTTGAAAGAACTGACGTTCGAGTTAACGCCAGCAGTCATCTTGGAGTTATTTGGGACGCAGTGTCGTGCAGTTGCAGAAGACAGAAGGGTGTCGACAGTGGCGCGAAAACAGTTTAACGAAATATTCTGTCCTAGTGTTCATTCTTTAGCTTGCGCATTTATTGTAATGTTGAGCTCTACTATGATAATTAATCTAGCAAAAATGAGTGTTTGAAAAAGTCAGAAATAAAACAAAGTTTTTTTAATTCCTAAAAAATGTATTATTGTTTACTTCCATGAACCCACGAACTGTTTGTTGTCAGTGTTGTCAGTTATAACCCTGAGTTCCTACGTATGTAAAACAAGAGTCTCATATAGTTTGTGCTATCGGAAAACTTTCTGCGTATGTCCGTAATAATTAATGCGAAGTCAGGTACCATAAATAAATTGAAGGTGCTAGGGTACCTGTTTGCACCAACTCTGTAACCCGAATCCGGGGCAAGTTGAGCATTGTACCGCCAGATACAAGTGAATAAAGCACCAGCCTCTACATTGTAAAGTAAATGAGGTTACAGATAATACAGTTTGGCTATTAATTCACAGTACTGAAACGGTAAGCCTACCTTTGCTTAAACCTCTAACAATTGACACTGTTATTTGACATAAACATTGGCGTTTGGTGTTGGTTAGATGTACTAATAATATGTTTGTAAGTTCGTAAATAATGTTATCTACTGAAGAAAAAGTCTTTTTAGTTGAGTACTATTTTCGCTCATACGTTTTAGCTAGACAAAATGGTCCAAGCATTAAATTCTTCCGCGAACAATTTTCGGGGCATTTCAATAAACAGGCACCAAGTAATCCTATTGCACTGGACATTATAACCAAATTTAGAAGAACTGGAAGTGTGCTACACCAAGGAAAAGGTAAAGCTGGACGACAATACAACAGTTAAAAGAGAAAATTACAGAAGCGATACGACAGCTGCAACAGCCTCTATTTTCAAATATGGCCACAAATATGCAAAAACGATACGAACTGTGCGTCCAACGTAATGGAGGGCACTTAGAACATGTTATTCGTAAAGCTAATATTTAAGTGTTAATTTATTATTACATATTATTTTAAGTGAAAAAAGTTTTCAGTTTTTCAGTACTATAAATTAATAGCCATACTGTATATAGAAACATACATTCGGGGTTGTAGTTCACATCACAATAATATACAGGGTGTTATGGAAATGAGTGCAAATATTTTAACCAGTGATAGAGCTCACCAAAAGGAACAACTTTTCTATTTATCGTTTTTCATTTATTCGCATATTTTTTCAATCATTTATCTCCCCTAAATTTGACGAGTCGCTTGGAGAGTAAATCTAAGTAAAAGGTAAACGACACAAGTATATTAAAACTGGCACAAAAACATGTGTTCAATAACTTATCTACCTCAATTGATAAAGTACGTTGGTGACCAGATGTGAACTAAAGGTTTTATCAGTACCTATGCAGTTTTTGTTGGTTTGCATATCAACGAATTGTTTTCTGTGTTTTGTGCCTTTAAATTAAAATATTATTCCATAGGCGGGTTTGCATTTTTAGAGTAAAATGATTTTGAATTTTAACCCAGTTTTGAGGGCGTTTTCGAAAAAATTATAGAGGAGTTGTTCAGTTTAGCGAGTTCTATTACCGATTAAAATATTTGCATTCATTTCCATAACACCCTGCATATCATATATTTACGTGGAAGTGAAGCCAGAAGCTAGAGTGTTAAAATAATAACTTCTTCATCCTATCACATTCAACTTGTATTTTGGAATCGATCGTGAACTACATTTAGAACTTTTTATCGCTCTAATTTCACGAGAAAAGAAAACGTAATTTTCGAAGAATGATCTTGATCGGATCGTAAGGGCAACCTCGAGATAGAAGACATTTCTAGAAAAAAATCTATTAAAAGGAGCAGATCTTGATGATCCATTAAATATGTTTTGTAAAAAGAAGCATGACAAACTGTTTTCGGAACAATGTGTGTTTCTTGACAATTTCATTACTACGTCGATTAAATGAAGAAAATTATCGTTATCTACGAAACACACTGCTAACTTTATGAGAAAATCGGTCATTAGCCGAGACGTGTGGTTTATGCACGACGCTACACTCTAACTTTGCACTATAAATATAAGAAACTATCTAAACGAACATTATGGATAACGGATGGATTGAAAAGGGGCACGATGCTCCCACCCATTTCACAATATTAGGTTCCGGGTGGTGTAGCTTGAACAAGCGTCCACGTTCGATCAATAGAGTTAAGCAACGCTCTTTCTGGTCAGAACTTGGATGGGAGTTCCACGGCTGCATCTCACGGCGCCTCGTGGTACGGCTGCCACGCAAATAGTTGGTCCCGGATGTCATAACATCATGACAGTCGTTAGTGGGATTGGAAGTCCCCAGAAAATGTACAGCGACGCCTATAATTGGCCTAACGGCTGTTGGCTGAGTACTAAAATAAATAAATAAATAAATAAATATGCTTTCCTGGCCAAACTTTATGTATTTTTCTATAGATAACAATAAAAAGTGTTATTGCATTTTAGTAAAATGTACAGAAATGCTTGTGAATCAGAATTTAATAAGCAGCATAGTTGTGCAAAATTATGGTAAAACAACAGTCTAAATTTTAGTGCAAAATAAATTTCTGTAAACATGCACAGTGCACACTGGTTACATATCATATTGGCCACGCTAAATTAATTTTATTTAAGTTTTCAAGGGCGAAGAATAATTACCTTTTAGTTATTCTTAGCTGGTTCACAGAGGACGCTACAAATGACGCAACATATATCAAGATGCAGCCCACACTTCTTTGGTAGTGACTATATAGCTATTACAATATTGCGTAGCCATTATTTCCATATAAAAAGGTTGACTTGATAGAAGTCGCTATAGTTAGCCCCGTTTGGCCATTCTCTCGATGAACTTTTAAGTGCAAGACTATGGGGGCCATCATATCCTATAACATAAAATCGGTGGTCTTTTTCTTTCTTTCTTTGTATGTTTGTTCGCTATCTCCTCCGAAGATACTGGACCGATTAAGTTGTATGATGGCTTAAAAGTTTGCTAATTTTGAGACTTAGATCGTAGGCCGATTTTTATTTAAAAAAAGTACGAAAACGTTTTAATTTAATTAAATCCTTAAGTAGCGGTGAATCGTGGCCTGTTAGCTCGGGTGAATCCACTATACAGGGTGTTAATTAAGTACGTAGACAAACTTTAAGGGGTGATTTCTTGGTCAATTCTAAGATAAAAAGTTTATACAAACATGGGACCTAAACGGCTTCGATTTCAAGATGCAGGGTGTTAAACTTTGAACAAAAACATTTTTTTTTCTAAAATCTGGAAAACGCCTAGAGGTATTCTAATGAAACTTGGTGTATGATAGTATTTCATAAAGTGGCATTGTTTGGTCAAAATAAATTTAATTTATTTCCATCAGTGGCGTGCATCGGGGCCAACTCAGTTACCTTATTCTAGAAATATTATTTAATAACAAACAATCTTACAATAGCTACAAAACTTTTGGCTAAAAAACAGTGGCGTAGCAGATTTTTCTAAAATAAGGTAACTGAGGTGGCCTCGATGCACGCCACTGGTGGAATTAAATTCAATTTATTTTGGCCGCGTAATGCCACTTTATGAAATACTAACCTACACCAAGGTTCATTATTGAAAAAAAACTTTTTTGTTTAAACTACAACACCCTGTATTTTGAAAAGGAAGCCGTTTAGGCCCCATGTTTGTATGAACTTTTTATCTTAGAATTGATCAAGGAATCAGCCCTTAAAGTTTGTCTACGTACTTAATTAACACCCTTATATTATTATAGTAGCGCCTTATTAAACGGAGCATGCATGGTTTAGTGATAGAGTGCTCGCCTGCCACGCGGGCGGCCTGGGTTCGATTCCAGTCCGATGCAACCTTTTTTTTTAATGTATATTAATGAATCTCTCTTAAATTAGCGAACCGAAGCGTAGCTTGGGCGATTCACTAGTTTTCAATAAATATATATATTTCTCGTATAACTTGATTCATTAATACGAGTCATAATAGGTATTTCTGAATTGTTGATAACACTAGGCGTACAACATTTTATCCACACCCCAAAAAAACTTAGAAGCATCCAAACCTAAATGTTTGTTTGAAATCACAGTACCTGTTTGTTTTAACCTTTTCGATTGCCAAAAATCATTTAGGAGCCTATACCAAAAAACAGACATTCTAGATGGTAAAGCACCTATGATATTATTTACAAGATTGTCTAGATCTAGATGTTTCACCTCCTCTACACAATGTGAGTACGCTGCCTGATCAACATAGGAAATCTCATGTTTAACTCTTACTGCTAAAATATTTGCTGCCCTATTAATGCTACAGCCAAGGTGTAAATGCCAACGTTTTAGGGGTCTCTTCACTCTATCCAACTGAATTATTACTTTACTTTCCAAGTTTTCCTACAAAGTAGCAAATATGCAATGGATCCTTAATAAAAGAAAAGCAACTGCCATGGAAATTCAGCATTGGCGGCTAAAACTATTTATTTGTTAATGTATTTAGCTTTCTACCCTTATCGCCTTTGCTCAATCGATTATTATTCATTTTGCCATAATAATAATATTTGTTGTAGAGTTAATATATATATCAGCGTTCCAATGTTTCATCGGTTGCTGGTGTGCATTCGCCATAACTTCTTGTCTTCGGCATCTATTGATGTTAGATTTTTGTGTGTCATAGCTTTTCTTATTTCTGTCCTCCATTTCAGTTCTGGTCTTCCCCTTCTCCTCCTGCCCATCGGCGACCAGTTCATGCAACAGACAGTGGTAGAAAGGGTAGAGAACAACATTTTAAAATGGTATGGACATGTATTTAGATCTCAGAAGAACAATGGCCGAGGAGTATTATGTAGAGTTAATATTCGGCATTATTTCCTCGTTTTGAGATGTCCCCAAGAAAATAAACTAATTAAATTTTTTATTCGGTTCCGGTAATTTGGTATAAAACAAATTAGTTTCAATAAAATTAATACCTCGATCAATACCATACTATATGCCAATGACCAAGCTATTATTTAGAAATAAGAAGATGAATTACAAATGCCTCTGTACAAATTTATGCTGATATGACAAACTTACAACTGTAAAATATCTACTTCAAAGACAAAATAATGGCATTTTAAGGCAAAGACTTAGTAAGGTCCAAAATTATACTTAACGATGCCCTTTAGAACAAATAACCAACTTTAAATACCTGGGTTGCGATATACAAACTGGTTACGACAATGATATCAAATATAAAATCAACTGCAAAGAATGTGCAGTACTATATGAAGAACAAATGCAATTTTGTAAGACAATGGCGGTTGCAGGTATGGGTTAGGATGTCAAACATGGATGATAACACAAAACGATCAATCTAAAATTCAAAGCGCCGAAATGAAGTTTTTAAGAGGTTAAGAGCTGTCAAAGAATGTACAAGAATAGACAGAATACTGAACGATACAATCTAAGAGGAATTACAAACAGTTGCGGTACAGATCAAATTCAAGAGTACCGACAATGATGGGGAAATCCATATAATATTTCCCTTGTGAGAATATAATTCGCACACCTTGGTATACTGAGTCGAAGTAAAGTCTGTTCGTAGTATAATCAATTTTTAGCATAAAGATTAATTTTTAGAGGAACTCAACACACGCTCCACCACGTTTCTGTAATTTCATCGACATCAAAGAACTGAACACAATAGCAACACTAGCACAACTATGGTATACACTTTCAACAAACTACTAAACCTTCTAAACTGATTACATGTACAGGTGCGACAATTTGACATTAATATACGACTATAACACAGCAATGCGAAGACAATACATTTATTTCAGAACCATCTGCAACGGTTATTTACGTGTTTATTTGTGCAATGCCAATGGTAAATCACTCACACGCACACCACCAAAGACTAACCAACGCAGTCAGTGAGTTGTCTATTAAAAAACGATCAATTTTAATGAATAATTGCAATCAATATGCAGCTGAGATGTGGCTTTCTTTAGCTGACGTTACGGTCACGAGCCCGTGAGGTCAGAGAGCTGAGGCCTGTGTTCTTTAGGTGGCATTTGCCTATTCCTTATTCAACGCATCTACTATTTTAAACCTGTAGAAATAACACCAACAAATGTATTTTATTAGTCCCATGCCAATTGGTTGTTCAAAAAAGCGGAAAACATCTTAATAGTATCTTATGGAAGAAATATGAGAGGTGGAAGCACCTTATCGATACTTCGGCACAGTGTTGAAAAGCTGCTACGTCACTCTGAAAATAAGTAGAAGAGAGGCAAAAGCAGCCGACTTCTCAGCCGGAGTTGGTCATGGGTTAAACAAAAGATTCTAATCTTAGCTGTAAGAAAAACAAATATGGGCGTCAAGTAGCAGGTATTCCAAGCACTTTGCTAATAACAAAAAAGGTATACATCGAAAGGCGCTACTAACCAATCCCTGAAAAGCAGATAGAGGCACAAATAAAATTCGCATGCATAAATATCAGGGCAGTACAATTATATTACTCAAAAGTATTTGGTAGTACATACACAAAGCACGACAATAACAGATCAAATATCACAGTACTAAAATAGTCGTTTTAAGTCACAAAAACAATAATAAAAAGTTATGAAAATTTAGGCTAAATGAGCAATACAAAAAAATAAGCTGACGGTCGAATTATCGATTTGCATTACCAACCGGTTACTCAATAAAAGCATAAAACCGCAATAGCACTATTAAAGGTTAAATTTTGGATTCGGCTTGCATTTCACCCTAAACCTACCAAATGCAAGAACATTCTCATGTTATTATTAATTAACAGAAAGGTCCTATAGACCCCAATATCTTGGTTCACAGTAGGGTATTATATAACCCAGAGTACGCTTAGTAATTAATTAGTAATCATTGTCAGTTTTATTACGGCGGGCAAAGAGAATCGTTAACGTAATATCTTGTAAGTAGGAAAATAATACAGTTTAATTCAACCATGTTGTTCGGTCACTAATATAATATGAAAATCCAAGACTTTAAGTTATAAATCGGAAAAAATTGCCCCAAAACGGTAAGTTCCAAATTATACTGCACAAAAGTGATCGTCAAACTAGGATACTAGACACAATCCCAAAATAAAATAAAAAATTTGACTGCACAAATGTATTTCATATAGCATGCCTTTCCTGCTGCAGCACACATTGGCAAGCGGTCGAAAAAGGTATGGAGCTAGCCAAAAATTGTTGGTAAAACCGTAAGAATCTAGGATAGGCAACCAAGGTAGCTCGGTGCGTGAAGTGAAGCATCAACTAGCGTAGAATTATTTAGAAATACTAATACAGTGAAATATGAAACTTGACTTATAGTTCAATTATAAGGTAGGTAAAATCTTGATTTATCAAAGATAGGGCAATTAAGACACATTAATTTAGTCTTCGCAATCTATTAACACAGTACTTTCAGTGTGGGCGCAGAAAACGCCTATAATGTGGCATTTCACACTTAAAGGTAACAATGAATAAAAATTTGTTTAGGCGCGATTGATCAAGCGGTTGCGGCAAAATTGCAAATTAATAAAAATGACCGGACCCGAAAGTAATACTTGGGCAGATTGTGCCTAAGTAGAAGCCTTGCACCTAGCAAACCATGGGAAGTGTTGTCATAATAGCGGCGCTGGATCTTAAGAGTAGCACGCCACTTATTACTGTAAAGCTGTGCACAAGGTTCTTCTTGAGCCACCCCAACACGCCACAAACGTAACACTTTTTGTAAGGTCAAGATCATTGTAATTTTAAAGTACCTTAAACACATCTGTAATGTTACACAAACTTAAAAAATATCCTTCTCAGGGACTCGTAACTTAACGTATATAAATGTAATAAATGCCATAAATAAATTTTTATTTTTTTGCTTCTTGGACGTCTTGTAACTGTATGTCATTCCGGATGCCGTAAACACACGAACTCCAGAACTATATAACCTATCAGGATGATTTTTGTGCCATTTTGTGTGAAATATTAATGCAAAGAACTGGAAAACTTTGGGATAGATTGATAACATTTTATTTGTATGTATTTCTTAATTTGTATGCGAGTTACCAGTAATAGACGTTAAGCGGTCACCTAACTACGTTGTAGATTGGTGTAGTGTGAACACTCACGGACAGTCGAGCCTGAAATCGCGAGTTCGAATTGCGGTCCGGGAATTTTCTTTTTAAATTATCGAAAGATGCAGATGCAAATATCTATCCCTTGCCAACTTTAAATTTAAAATACCACATTTGTACTCTTCGCTAACGGTTATGATAAATCGGAGAATCCATTTTAAACCTATTTCCTCCGCTTAGGCTTCGTAATTATTAGTTATCGTCTTCTTTGAGATTTATCGTTAACCCTAGTCATTGCCAGGGATGGGCATCGACTTTAATAAGTTACATCTGCGCGTCGAAAATGTAGGCAATGTAGACAACGTAGATTAAACGTAAATTGTGAGCTTGTTATATTGTTTACTCTGTTCTTTTGCTGTCATACTCCTTTTGTTGACGGTTTTTGTGATATTTGATATAAAATGTGAGGGGTGCAAGCCAATACTAATTTTTTAAAATTACAATTCGAAATAATTAAAATGCATAGAAAACACTATTTCTATTTAAATAAACATTTATGAAGGTTAATTACATATACAGATCGACTCATAAGTATGGCAATGACATTTAAGATTCATTAGAAGACATTACACAGAATAACTTTGCATAATAAACTATACGTCAAAAATTAACAGTAAACCCACAAAAAAAAACGTTTACTTGCTTAAACTGATTGATGCTCACTGAAATGAACTTCTATCAACAAAGTTTGCAAATATGGTTACGATAAGACCGAATTTGAATGAAATGGAGAAACAAAAAGCGGTCGTTTGCTTATTTCAATCACATTTGGTGCAATAGGTTAATGTTCTCATACTAATTTAGGCAGTGGTTCTCAAAAGTCTGCACCAGCCCTAATATAATTTTTTTCCGTAATAAATTTATTTTTAGTGAGGTCAGTGTGCACCCATTTATGTTCATGACCATACTTATGAATCTCCTTGTTTATGTAAATGAATAAATTTCTAATGATATGCGTTTGCTATTTAATAAATGTTTAACTTTCGTCTAAATATACAAGTTGCGAATAGTCGGATATGCCAAAAGTTGTCTATGTCGGCGTCATTGTCGACACGTCGACACTTCGATTCTCTACCTTATGGAATCTATGCCGCCCATCCCTGGTCGTCGCACATATGGTGTGATCATGTATGTGACATAATATGATAACGGGCATATCACATTAAAAGCACTATTTTAAAAGGTTATGAAGACTCAATTTTTGTTTTAAGACGCTGGCGTACCAAAGAGTGCATGGAAAAACTGCACCATGCCAACAGTGCACCAAAGTATCAATACGGGGCTTGCACCGACTCATCTTGTTTTATTTTATGAAATATAGAGATATACGTGTACACAACAGCATAAATCTAAATGTCGCATGGCGCTGGCAACAAAAAGTAAGACTTTTTAAACTATTAAACAATTTGTAATTATTTATCATCACGCCAAAGAGTCGGCGCCAGCAGCCAGCGGTGTACTTTTGGAGCGTACTACCGGAAATCGTTCCGGTATCCCGGTGGGCCAGTCCACCCCTGGATATATTTGGCTCAATCCTTACATTTTGAGCTTTAAAACGCACAGTTCACGTTTAACATTAATTATGAAACTCCGTCTATACAGTCTATACCTTACATCGTGCAGCATTTTGTAGTTTTTTTTTATTAAACCATTACGGACATGAAAATTCAAGAGAAGTAAAATGTATATGTAGACAATAGGTTGATATTTGTAGACATTAACATAAAAATAAAATATTGAACTTTACGGCCCTATAACTTGTTATGGAGGGACTTGATGCTAAGGTATACAGCGTGAGCGCAATTGCCTGGGGATTGTATTGTAGGCAGCACATTGTACGAATTGGTATTAAAAATTACTAATAATAAATATCCCTAGAATTGATTGTACCAGTGGCTTGGCTAAATAATTTCACAAATTTATAAGTAATAATTTGCAGCAAATCATTCGACTTCGATAATGAGCCCGTTAAAATAAAGGCTCACGTTCTTTCGTAACAACCATCTTATTACAAATGCTGTAAAGAAAAATGAAATAAAATAATTCAATATTCTAACCTATAAAGTATCTGTCAAATCATGTAACCAGAAAGTTGGGGTGAAACACCTGCGAGAAACATAAAAGCAAAAAATTACTAGGATTTAATTCAAAATTTCTCGCTCTTTCCCCACTTTTTAGTACTCAGGCTGTATTAAGTTTAATTGGTTTACTATAATCTAAGAGATGTATGACCACACGGTGTACCATTTCTTTTTAGACACCTTGCATACGTATAGATAAGTTTGGATTCAGACACTTGAGAAACACCTGTCTATAGTGTCTATAGTTGCAATAGTTAAGTGGTTAACAACTGCAAAATATATTACAAAAACATTTCAAATATAGGTAGGATATTTGACAAAATTTTGCATTCTCCTCACAAAAGTCAACGGCGAATTCCAAAAGGACTTTCTTTAAGTAGATCAATTATCCACCAATGTTCAAAGTATTTAGGAGTTTATTCCTATCATAATTCAAGTAGCTAATGAGCTGAGGGTACCTGAGAAATGCAAAAGAGTGGAATGTTGCGCGAGGGTAATATGAAAAATGCATTGCAACCCCAGGAGGAACATATTGAATGCATTGTTATATAAACTACATTATAATGAGTTTTGTATATAATCATTATTTATTCAGTTGTTTAAATATAATTTTCAGTGTCGGTATGATTTATATTGAGTCACACTGTATTTTTAAAAACAGGTCTTTATATTTATTTAATACAAAATTATTAAATTTATTATTTAACGTAGAACAAATCATGGCCAATCCGGAATATGTTAGACAACCCACAATACAGCTGTGTACAAACAAGAAACGCGCCAACAGGTTGTCTGCAGTGTCTAGAAATTTAATCGTCCTTGTATGTAAATAGCTTCTATTGTAGTAATTAAGTTTTCTGATAACACTTTTGTTTATTAAAAGTGTACAAGATGCAGAAATGTGAAGAGGGAAAATCACTCTCTGATTTTTACTTAAAATGTGAAACAGAGTAGTAAACAAGTAAACGAAATAAATACACTTCGTCAGTAAACAAATTGAGAGGTTTCAATAAATAGGCACTGAATTATATAAATATGCAATTTTAAAGAATCAACTGAAAAGTATTTTACCCTCTTTTAACACAGCGAATTAACAGAACTTACCTCCAGTGTATTTTTATTAGAAAATAAATGTAATAGATAATTGCTTTGTGATGCAACACTTGCAATGGCACTAATTTATTATTGTATATCCGTTGCCTATCACAAAAAAATATGGATCTTGATGACTTTGATAGAGGAATTGCCTGTTATTTATATTTTGTGGAATTTCAGATTAGATTTATATATAAGGTGTCCCAAAAAGAATGGGACACCGATTAATCATAGAATCCTTACGTTATAATAAATCGGTGAAACCTAATATACCTTAGTACAAAGTCCCTTCAGTAAGAAGTTATAGGGCCTTGAAGTTGAATTTTTTATTTTTTATTCTTTGTTAACTTCCACTTTACACTTTGAAAGATTTATAGTACCACTTCTGTTTTTAAGAAATTAGAATCCACAGATGAGATTACAGCAAATTGTTTATTACTTTTCTGCAAGATGCTACAAGAAAGTTGATTTTTAAAGACCAAACGTATTGAAAAATCAACTATGGAAGACATTTATTACAACAGACTTTCTCCAATGGTGTTTTTCTAAATAAGTTATTTACTCGGAAAATCAGTTTCCAGTATATACACATTGTTGACATTATTGTAAATAGATTGCAATTTAAATTTAAAAGTGTACTCCATTTCTTATTGTGTTAATTTATCTGTATTTAAAAATTTCTCGTACATTTTCAGTAAATAAATCTATAATGATTTCATAGCTAACAGTTATACAAATTTCTAAATTTTGTAATTATCACCCTGTTTGAAGGGGTGAGATAGGTCTCTACAACAAGTCCTTATCCGTTTATTTTTATCGCAGTATATTTAATACTTTCTGCAGGATGCAAACATTTATCTGTAAACAAACAAACAAACGGGACTGCATAAATGGACTAAAGTAAGCGTAGCTATCTATGATCTACAGTTTTCACTTTACCTGTCCGTGTCTAAATACTTGAACATGAGTAACTCGAGGTCGAACAAGCTCCTAAATTACAGTAATGACAAAATAATAATTTTTCTGCTTTCCCATACGAGTGTGTCAATCCGGTTTAATTATACTAAAATTGAAGATAACTATTGCATTCGGCGTAGGCATATTGCACTATACTCTATACTGTACTTCTCCAAAATCATATTTGGCATAAAGAAGTCTAAAAACTGTCTTGAGATGGGGCTCCAGTTTGTTGAAGCCCGGAAGTTATCGCTGAACTTGTATGTTTTTATACGACACATTTAGAAATTTGCATACAAACTTTCTCATTAATATTCAACAGCGAATGTTATGTTAAAAAACGACAGTTAATTCATAAAATTCTTGATTTTCGTATAATAGCGCAATACATAACTACAAGATTGCAACACGCAATAATCAATGCTATTCATAGGCCGTACTCACCTAGAGGTGTCAATTAATATGGCAACAACTCAAATCAGCCACGGAAATTTACCTGAAACAAAAAAATCGTTATTAACAATGATATGTAGTTAACTGTTTTTCAATATACCTGGTGACAATGAAACTACTACCCACGGCGGCATTTCGAAACGGCTTGAGATAGAAATATGCAATTCGGTATGTCGATCGGGTTGAAAATTGTGAACAATTGTAACACAAAAACAATTGAATGTCGTTTCCGGTTTCACCGGAAATGACCTTGACTTTGTTATTTTAAACGGGACACCCTATATATTTTCCCTTTTTATGACTCTCTGAACAATTCTAAATAACTTTTGTCTAACATAGCCCATGTCTAAAATTAATAGTTTTTGATATAGAGCCGCTTAAAAATATGCCGTAATTCCTATTTGTTTGTATTTTACGGAAAACGAAGTAGGCCAGGACAGAGGTTGCTATGGTTTTTAAAAACAATTGAATTTCCCTATCGACATTCCAAATTGCATATTTCTATATCAAGCCGTTTCGAAATGCCGCCGTGGGTAGTAGTTTCATTGTCACCCGGTATATGGGGTCACAATATTTTATTTTTACAAACAAATCCATAATATTGCCGAAATTGTATGACCAACACCAAAGAAGCGCGACTTCAAATGAAGAAAAAACCGATTTAATTCAGCAGAGATCAAAAATTCCAATCATCACTGTCAATCACTGTTTTGGAGATATTAACGATTCTAAGCAAAAAAATGCTGAACTTGAAGCGGCTGCTGTAAGTAATAAAAAAGAAGTGAATGAAGGAAAACGTTACCAAAACATATGTTTCGTGAATTGCCTTTGGAGTCTTAAATAGTGAGTGTGGGTATTAATGCTATACAGGTTGCTCAAAATTTGCAAATTTAATAATTCCGTTTTTTTAATAGAACACCTTTTATATTTTTATATTTTTGAAAAGCCCTTTTAATGAGCATTCTTTTGATATGTAACTTCATACCCCTAAGTTCAACTGTTTTTTAGATATGCGTATTTTATCATAAAAAACAATGCAAGCCCTTCAAGATGCTTTGTTTCCAATGATAACAAACAAACGCCACTAAAATGATAATTAAAACACTTGCGCTCTCTAGAATATCATAAAACCATGTTTAGAAAATATAATTCCAGTCATTGTCAATACAAGAAATAATAATGATAATAATAATGGTGAGGCACTAACACCCCAATCACGAAAAAACGAGAAATGCAGGGATAAATTAATTCCAGGATCAAGTAAAACCATATTTTAAAAACAAAGATGAAAACACTAAAATCGTATCCGTAATTACTCTAAGTGTTCAAATATTTGTCCTTCCGTTCTCTGGGAATTAAAGCTCTACAGAGAGCTCATAATTTCCAAATACCATCATTTCAATGTGTTTAAAAAGAGCACCCTGTATATCTATGTAATTTTGAAAAGTACTTTTAGTGAGTTTTTTTTCTGATAATCGCTTTCCAGATTTAATTGCCTCTTTTTTTCGTTTTTTTTTGTTTGTTATTTCTAGTTTCAGCAGTGGTTGAATTTTTATTATCTAAACCTGGTTCGCTGTTGTTCTCGAAGAGTGTTTAAATTTGCAGTATAATGGCGTGTGCTTATCATCCCTTGACATATAGCATCGTAATGGGCTTGAATCGTTTTTTTATGCTAAAATACACATATCTGAAAAACAGTTGAATTTAGGGGTATGAAGTTACATATCAAAATAAAGCTCATTAAAAGATCTTTCCAAAAATATAAAAATATGCAGAGCGCTTCTCGTTTAAAAAAATCCAACATTATTAAATTTGCAAATGCTGAGTACCATGTATAGCATTAATACCCACATGAAAATGATAATTTTTTGGTAACGTTTTCCTTCATCTAATTGCCTAAAGTTCATCATTTTTTTCCTTAGAATCGTTAATACATATCTCCAAAACAGTTGACGTTATACCTGTACAACTTTACATCGAAATGATTAGTATTACAATTCAAAACTTTTAAGCTACCCAAATATACGGCATTTCATTTAAAAAATGTAAGTTTGATTTGCCCCACTTTTTTGAGACACCCTGTATAATCAAAATTATTTTAGTAATGTGCACGCCCTTCGTACCTATAACTTTTAACTATATAAGCGATATTTACGTAGTAAAAACAGTAGTATTTAAAACCTTTTCGAATACTTGAAATTGACTAACTTGTACTGTAAGATATAAGAGTAAACAAACTGTAATGCGTCTAAAATCACAGTTCTTAAGGCACTTTCAATATTTAATTTAAAAGAAAACAAAATATCAAAAATGCAGTGAGTGAAGATGTGTCTGTACATTTCTTTTGAAAAAAAAACTTCAACAAGGGATCGGTTCAATATCGTTATTGTTGAAGAAAGACCACACTTTAGTATTTTACTTTCAAACTATGAAGTCTAAATTAAATTCCATTTATAGCATATTTTTGTGTCAAACTCAAAATCTACAATTCAATTGGTTGTTTCTAAAACAATACTCAATTAATATAAATAAAAGAGAACGTCCCTTCAGCTCCTCGTCAAACCAATTTTCAGAAAGGAATGTAAATGACACTTTCCCCAAGTGACAATCAGAATGACCAACAAGTACCCATCACACCAACTGCCAACACATCGTTGACCTTTACATATTTTCGGTAATTTGGAATTCTTCCATTCATATTTAAGGAGGACCGTAGCTGGAGTAATTAGTTTTGCCTTTGGTTTCGCTATAGCAATTGTAGTTCCATTAGTGCGCCATCACCATGTACAGAACGGTAAGTGTTGATATTTGAAGTTTATTCCATTCACTTTAATTTGAACAATTGTTTTCGTACGACTACCATTATAATTGACTTGTTAATCTAGTATATTTTATATGTTACCGACTTACTTGAATTTCCTACCTGAAATATCCTGAACAAATCATAAGATAACCTATTATGAAAGACACATCGCCGACGAATACTACATATTAAATCAAATTCTTCCATTTCAGATAATCTTCGCAACCTTAGTCCTCGCAGTCTCCTGCGCGCCCCAGTTGCGTTTACACCGACCCCAAGGCTTGGCACCAGCTCCTCGAACGTTGCCGTTCCCCAACGCCGCCCCAGCTCCCGCACCGCTCCCGGTCGCACAACCCCATCAAATCCAGACCCCGGTAGCGAGGAAGCCTGCTCCTGTCGCCGCCCCTGAGCGTGACGACGAGTACGAAGATTACCAAAACCAAAATGCCATGTAAGTCGTATCGGTGTTTTCTGGGAGGCCGAAATAAATTTTAAATTCTGGTAGGTACCAGTTCTCCACCGATATCGAAGATCACATCAACGACCTGACTCAGCAAAGGCAGGAAGTCAGGGAAGGAGGCACCGTCAAGGGGATGTACGCCTACAGCGATGGGTACTACAAGAGAACCGTCCATTATATTGCCGATGAGAATGGTTATCGTGTTACTGGGTAAGAATGTGCCCTGATGGCATTAGTTTATTTTGATGTTGAATGAACTGGGTTGCTAATTATATTTTTTGCAGAATGGAAGCCGTGCCTTTGGATGGACCCCATATCGACCTTTCGGGTACTGCATCCGTAAGCAACTCTGCGCATGGAGCCCAGCTGAAATACAAAGTTGTCAGTGTTCCTGTTCCCGGACCAGTAGCCAAAATTGTAGACCAATGAAATAATTTTTAAGTAGTTGTTATTAAAAATATGAATCTATTTATATAAAATATGTAAAATTCCATTCGTTCGTTATACTGCAAATATAAATTTAAAAACGTTATTTCTACGCTACTTTTCTAATTACTAATGTTTTGAGAACTACTTTTCAATGCAACTGATATTCATATGGCACAGAAGCTATACGTATAATAATTCCATACTATAGCACCTCTCTAAAAATATTAAAAATAAAATAACCGCCTACAGCGAGATGACTGAATATTTTTCAGTGAAAATATCGTTGGGCAAACTTTTTCAACAGAATTAAAGCAAGAACTTAAAAGTAAATTGTGTAAAATTACAAAATAAGAATTTCAAATTATTATCAACACTAGGCAAGTTTCAAAAAATTCAACACTGAATAAAGAACAGGGGTTGAAGAGAGGCTACCGTGGGAATAGTTAACTTTGAAAATGTTGCAACATTAATATAGCATTGGAACCGTGTTCAGTGTTTTGAAAACGGTAACGTTTGAAGACAAACGGATTTTGCATGGTACTAAGGGTAGAAAACAAGTATCTTGGACATAAACACTGACAAGGAGTTGCAATACAACCCCTCTAGCTGCGTGTGAGGCGGAAAAGGAATCATAAACGACGGCACAGGCAGGAAACTAATGTGACGTTGCTGGTTTTCCAAAAAAATACCCATAACGGACGAATTAATTTAATTCAAATAAATGATGAAACAATACTTACACAGAGAACATACATTGCAACTTCAGAAAGTAGTACGACAGAATAAGAAAAAGGAAAAGGGTGGACGTCCACAAAACTGAATAAGATTTTAAAAGAAGTAAACGATTTAAGAGATACAAGAAATGAGAATAAATAAGGACCAGTCACTTCAAGAATATCAGAAAGCACTGGACGAAATTGAAAAGAATGTGAAAAGCTGTCGAAGGAAGTTAGATAAAAAAAAGAAGAAGAAAATCAGACAACGAAATGAAAGAAAAATACAGGTTAGAAAAGAGACTGAAAGAAACAACGAAAAGGAAAAAGAAAAAACAACCTGGAAATCACACGATTAACCATGGAACCCACAATAAATATGATGTTAAATCATATTTAGAAATATTTTTGAAAATTAAATTGATGTGGAAACAAAAATAAAAGATGCATACAAGAGGCAAATAAAAAAAATCTATATTACGGGAATGGAAAATTGGGAGGAGAAAATGGAAATAACGGAGAATAAAATGAAACTAAATGGGAAGGCAAATATGACGAAAAAAATACAATAACACATTAAAGAAAAAGCAAATAAGAAAAGAAAACCAATTTAACTCGCTGTCAAAAATTAATTTTTGACAGCGAGATAATTAATACTAGTAGGGTGCAGTAAACCAATAAATCACAAACAACAAACTAGTAAAGAGGTTAGGAAATTCTATCGCGCAGTTCAGCGTGAACAGTAGGTACCAAAGTATTACAAACTTTTATACAAGCAGAGACGACAATTAAGCAAAGAAGAATTGCTGGAAGAAGACAGTACTTTAACGGATTGTTTAATAACACGGAGAAAGGAGAAATAACAAGAATTAAAGACGTGGCAGAAGTGGTAAAAGCGATTGCGCCACCAACAAAACATGCAGTGGAAAAATGAAATAGAAAAGTGTAAAGAATTACAAAGCTGTAGAAGAAAATGAAGTAAATAAAGAAAGTAATACAATATGCCGGATAAACAATGAAAGAAAGAATATACTCCTGATAAACTTATAAAATATTCATAAGCGTAATAAAAAGCAAAATTAATTATTTTACAGAAAACATGTTGGGAGAATACCAGTGCGAATTTCGAAGAGGCGGTTCAGTGGTTGACCAAATTTTCTCGATAAAAAAACTACAGACATGCTGATACCAAAGAAATATACTACTGTACACAGTATTATTTATAGACTAGCCTTTTAATCCATCACATAGGTGGTCTTATTATACTTAACATAATTTGTCCATTTTAAAATTGAATTGTAAATAATAAAGTTACACACGAAAATGTTTTTTTCGACTTTAATAATAAAAGCGCAACACAAAAAAACATTTTTTCTAGATCGAATAGTGGTTGAAGCGTTCAAAATTATGTGCAAAATCAGCAAAAATATTTAATTTTCTTCTACTAATACTGAAACAGTAAATGTACACACTTAGTAAGGCGAATGACATATTTACGTAAAAAAAACAAAACGTGGCGGTCGGTGAGGTTCGAACCCGCACTGCCAGAGGGGATCTGATTTGTAGAAATACCAGCCTTACGCGCTGGACCAGGAATGCTAGATAAACGCACATGTTTATCGTTGCATTATGAAGGGTATGGTGATGAGTGGACTGATTGGTGACGATGAAAATGAGACACACGCAGAAAAGCAGACACAACATGCTTTACAAAGTGTGTTCCAAAACGTTCGCTATATTATAAGGGTTCTAGACTGACTACGATTCTATAGAGAGGCAGAGGTTGTATGAAATAATGAGCGCACTGGGAATACGCAGAACATTTATATCTTTGTGAGAATGACACTGAGCCACAAAAAATATAATGTAAAAGTTGGAGATAAAATGTCGAAGCGGTTTGAAGTCACAAAGGGACTAAAGCAAGGTAATGCACTACAATCTTCAATAGTGTTTAAACTATCCCTTGAAAAAATATGAGAAACAGTGGCATAAAAGAACAGGTACTATATACAGCTACAATCACAAAGAATTAATTAGCAGTAATACCGAAATCTGAAAACTAATTCAACAGTTTTTAACAAAATAGAAATAAAATCTAAAAATATGGGAATAGTTATGAACGAAAGTAGGTGGTTATAGGAAAGGTAAAAGCAAAAGAAGAGGAAAAAATAAGAGACTTAATAATAGAAGTGAAATAAAAACAATAAGATATGAAAGGGTACAGAAATGTGCAAGAATAATCTAAAAATGTAAAGTCGTAAAGTCTGGTAAGCATACTTAATATAAAATGTGTTTCAAGAAAAGCAAAAATAACACTTTATACAACGACTTTAAGACCGGTTGTGAAGTATACTTGCGAGACTTGGCTTCTAAATACTAGGGCTGCAACGAGCCCTATTTTTTACTTGACCGAGTACCGAGTACTCGGCCACCCAGCAGCAAAATGTTTTATCTTTTAATATGCTTTGACAAAGCCTTTTGAAGAGACAACTAGGTATTTTACGAGTAGTTCAGAAATGGCTCTAACATCAGAAGTAAGTGTAAGGGCTCTAAGAAAATATATTTTAGAATGTAAGACGAATTTGCTGGGAACCATGAAAGACAGATACTAAAAATATTTGAATTTTGTGTAAGCTTTAATTAGAAATTAAAGGTTTGGATAGTCGTTTTAATAATATACAGTGTGTCCCAGGATTGATGTTACAAGAGGTGAGATGGTCTGAAGAGAATGTTAAGAATATTTTCAGTTTTTGAAAAAAAAACAAGTTGGCCTTGCCAGGGAAGCGAAAACTATTTTATTGTCAAGTAAACTACCCTTTTTGTTCATGATACGGAAACATTTTAGCAAGAAAATTGTTCAGAATGATAAATTATGACCCTACACAAAATTCAAATACTTTTAGTCCATCTCACCTCTTGTAACATCAATCCTGGGACACACTGTAGACTTAAATCCCAATTATTCTATCGCCACTTTATTAGACTCCAGGTTAAAAGATATATTTTTCACAGAAATTAGAGAGAAGCTGATCAGTGTTCTTTTGAAAGATCATGTTGATGTTCAGCCAGAAGAAGCAAATATACCAAATGTTGTAGAATATAGTTTATTAGACTCTGGCAATGATATTCCACTGAACGCTCTTATTCTAATGACTAAAAAGATGAAGCCCGAAACTTCTATTTGGGATATGTTTTCTTCTATTGCTTCAGCGTCAATTTCCAGCTCTTCAAGACACGTCTTCTCAGCAAGGAAAATATTGCAAACTGAAATTGATACTTACTTGAAATTACTTATAATTAATAGAACACGATCACCATGCCATCGGTGACAAATTAATCAAAATATCTTCCCACATATAGTCAAGGCTATGAAGCAGTACAAATCTGCTTCAGCATCCACCATTTTTAGTGCAAGACTTTTTTCAAGAGACGGGAAACGTCTTTGAGCCAAAAAGAAATTCTTTGAAAGCAGAAAACGGAGAGACACTTGTATATTTGCATCATAACCTTGCTATTCTTAATGACAAGTATTGAATTTGATTATTGATGACCGGATTACATATTATATCTTAGTAACTTTAGTTACGATAATTATTAGTAACATGGTTATGTTATCTCACTTCATACTGTTTCTTTTTTCTGACAGCGCTTTCCAAATATTTGTTCATTCTATAGTTGTTGGTTAAGAATACAGATAAAAATTACGTCTTCTCTATTTTTTTAAATTAATTTTTGTTACTCGGCCGAGTAGTGAATATAAGACTGAGCACCGAGTACTCATTACTCGGTGAAAACTTGGACCGAGCACCGAGTACGCAAGCTACTCGTTGCAGCCCTACTAAATACAGCCCAGAATAAGAAATTAAAAGCATGGAAAAAAAGAATGCTGAAAAAGATAGAGTACAGATGTCGAATTAGCACAATTCTACAAACAGAGAGGTGGATCGAGATGGGGAAGGAAGAAGATCCGTAGAAAATGAAAATTGCAAGAGGCGAGAAAATAGAAAAAACAAGAAAAAATGCAAAAAGTGACAGATACAGCTCTATCTTAAACCATTGTAGCTCTGAAATATATTATATAAAGAACTAAATATACGATGTTAAACTAAAAAACTGTACGAAGGCATAGAAGAAACCTCATATTAAGAAATTAGATCCTGTCGCAGAAGTTAAAATCTCTAGTTTTAGTAGCATTCGAAGTCAAATTGTCATTTCAAAACTAACCGTATCGTGTTAGCAGTCGCAAGATCTCGTCTGAAATCAACACCTCGAGTTTAATCCATATTCGAAGTCAATATTTCGAGTTAAACACCGACATGTCGTGTAGAGCTAGCCTGATCTCATACTAAAAAATAAAACGTGAAGTTTTCAGATGGTACAATATCACGCATTAATGTCTCACATTTTTCACTTTATATTCAAAGTCATAATCATGAATTAAATCGATATCATCCGTTGTAAATCTCAACCTCTGCTTACAATTGAAGTTGCTGCTGGTCCACGAGTGAGGCTGTTAATATCCGTTGTAAATTTGAATGATAATACTTACTGGAAGACAACTAGTTTTATTTTAACCAGATTTAAAGTGATCATACACATATAGGATGAAATACAAACTCACACATATAGTGTGCTATTAAACAACTGTTTGTGCTAACATTAAAACGTGCCCTGGTAGTTCGACAGGCCTCAGTGAACTGAAATACTGTTAATACTGACGCGGACTTTGAAACGTGCTAGACGACTCGCAGACACGGAATTCCGAAAGTCGTAGACCTAAGCGATAAATAGAGTAGATTGAATAAATCATGGCGCCTTTCTGTCCGCCGTTACATAGCGTAAGTGGAGATTTTATTGTTTCTCGGTGGCCGGACTATCGATTTCCCGAAAACGCAATCAGCAATTGTGCTACGTTTATTTCTATGCCGAAAAATTGGAATTGCTTTATTACTCTGTTTTTGAAGTCTTCTCGTTGAAAGCGTTAGGTCCAATTTTCCCAGTGTCTTGTATGCGGGCAGGCAATGGAATCCCCCAAAAAGGGTTTAACGACTAGCTGCAGTTTACCCTCGGATGCCACACTGGCGTAAGTATCGCGGATGCAATCCGTCACTCGCGACACTATCCAGTTAACGAGACTAGTCACTAACTTGCGCGTAGCGCTACATCCAAAATTAGTTACTCGCTGGTTTTCCTTTTGCATGATAATTTATGGGCGCTGCATGTGGCTGGGTGTACGCAACACAATCTAAAATTTCGAGTTAAATCGTACTCGAGTTGAAATCTTCACTTAAAATAGAACTTGTTGAATTATAAATCAAGAACTACAGCTATAAATGGAAATCCAGAGTTTAAGTCCTATTCGAAGTTACATAATCGCTTCAATGTCGATCTCTCATAACAAAATACGATATAACGTGTTACTAACTAAAAACGCGTATTTACATCAAATTTTGAGTAAAAATACAGGGTTAAAATCCGTCATGTCGTGTTGGAAATCAAGATCTTCCATTTGGAGTTTCAGAATTAACAAATTTAGCTTAAATTATATTCAATATACTGAGTAAACGCCCAACAGCTAGAGCCACTCGTTGTTAAGTTTAAATCGTATTCGAAGTGAATGTTCATAGTTAAGGTCCGTCTTTTCGTATTACCAGTAAATCCCTCACATTACAATCTAATTTTAGAGGCATTCGAAGGTAAATTGTCGATTTAAAAGTCTACATGCGGTGTTATAAATCGTACGATGTCGTGTTTGAAATTAATATTTGGCGTTTAAGCCATATTAGAAGTTGAAAGATTGAGCTAACAACCAGTTAAGATGTCACATTAGCAGTAAAAGAAAACTAGGATTTTGTTAGAAATTAAAAAAAATCAGATTAAATTCTGCTGAACTCAAATTATTTAGCTACATGTCTTGTGCTAGAAGTGCTATCTTCAACAGAAAATAGATTTATAATTTTGGCCCCGCATTTACACAATTTTAAAAATTATTTTCACGTCAAAGAGGTTTGATTGCACTATTATTATAGGACTATGCATGTATTTATAATTATTTGCTGCCATAACAGTTAAGCCATTTTAGCATCAAACATAAAAGTTTACGTTTGGCACCCATTCGTCTTTAGTTGGGATAACGTTTGGTACTTTAATATATAGAACACTTGAGCCACTTAGTTCCGAACGTGGCCACTTCAGAAGCTTTTAGGAAACTATTTCCTTAAAATAGTCTAGTCTAGTCTAGCAGTAGCGTAAAGATATAAAAAAGCAACAACATCGTTCTTAGGCGTTTACAATCAATTGAGTGCACATTTGCCCATAATGTAATAATTAACTAGCTGATTTCAACGATAACAATTTTCGCAAAAATATATTTATTTAATGTAAAACGAAAGACACTGATTACTTCGTGAAAAATATAAAGATAAATAATTTTGCTATTTTCTCTTTGTACATTCTTCAATACGACCTGCAAACTGCGAAATCAGGTATTAGCTCATTTTCGTGCATCTTTCAACAGGATGGGGCACTCCCGCATTAGCAATTTTCTTCCAGATATTTTTTGAAAAATATATAGGTAGGAAATAGACACCAAATTTGCGGAACATAACTCCGCATGAATTTAGTTTCATTCGATCAAACGGCAACATCTAGAAATCCGTACACAATAAATTGAAAAAGCAAATGCTTCGGTTGCAGCTGCTATGTTCATAAAGTTTTTAATAAATTTCTTATTCAGTTTGTTGTGGTTTCATATATACATAATGTAACTTCATTCCCAATCAACTGTAGCGGAAACATGACCACGTGTTGCGTCCACAAATCACCCCGTGAAAGGCTTACACAACAGCGCAGGCGATCGTAAAAGTAAAATATAAGAAACAAAGACAAGCTGCGCAGCCTATCAGCAGGGAACTAACTTTGGATATTAAGCTACGCACAACCAAGTGACTAGTGTTGTAAACTAAATAATTAGTGTCGCGAGTGACAAATTGCATCCGCAATCTGAGTGTAAAAAGCGCGCAAATAAAAAACCGACCTCGGCAACATTACGCCATCTGCAAAATGCAGGAGATCTGGAAGCAAACAGCAGGTAGTTGCGCAACACTTTGGGAAAGAATAGAAGCAAACCCGATAACCATCAGCAGATAAGATCGTCAGGTAATAAAACCTTCAACTGACGTAAGCGTTAGAACAAAAGTGACAACACTTTGGCCGAGAAACGTCCGTTTGCAGCAGAAGGCCAATAAAGCAATTGCAAAGCTCCGGCGCCAGACACGGAACATAATCGCAGAGTTCAGACGAACAATAAACCATCCTCCACTTACGCAAATAGGGAAGCAATATAAAGGCGGACACGTTAACATAGCCTTTCTAAATATCAAGAATCGTTAAATTTTAGCCCATAAACTTGTTTTAATGGCGCTCTCTGTATGTGAATTTGTATATCTTGCTATAAGTCTTCCTCACGGGGAAAGCAAAAGAGCACGACAACTCAATGTGTGATCCACGCCAGAGGCGAAACTCTTCTAACGATAGTAAAGAGAAAGGAAAAAATTATAGGCAAGTGTCGTCGCGGTTGAGTGAAGAGGGCGGTGAGCTGGCTTTAGAAATTAGCGCCTTCCACACGGAGGAAAAGGGATAGTGTTTGTAAATCTCAATGGCTTCGCGAATATTTCTGCTAAAGATGAATAGGGTTTCCAAATAATAGAAGTTTTATCGAAATGCATCTTATGGACGGTATAGCGTTGGTGTCCGACGATGGCTGATGATGAAACGACTCCTAACCTGAAGCAACGCTGGTGTTTAGAGATACGTGCTTTTACTGAACATCCTGTTTCACCAATGTATACAGCATTACAGGACCAAAAGTCTCTACTAACACCTTTAGATGATATGGCGTATAATTTATCTTTGCGTTTTCAAGCGCGCTATTAAATTCACCATTTTTTGCTATATTTTTACATTTTGCTCTAACGCATTTATTGTTGTATGCTTGTAGCTTTATAAAATAATTTCTAATTCCCCCAATTACTAGTCTCCTTCCAGTCAAAATACGGAACAATTTTTAATAAAACATTTTAGTCTTTCTTTAAAAATTTTAAAATATTGCTTTACTTAAAAATGTGATAAAAAACATCGTTCGTCCAGCCACAAATGCAAACGATAACTGAAAGTTAAATTGAAACTAATATGTTTACTGCATTTATTCATAATAGTGATTCAGTTCCCATAAGGAATTTTCCTAATTACTTGAACTACCTAGTTACTGCAGTTACCAGAATTAAAAACTATGGTTTAGACAAAAAAAATGTGTTGTTTTTGTTTAAACAAAAAACATGTTTTAAACAAATAAAACATGTTTTTTGTTTTATAAAAAAAATGTTTTTTGACAACCCTGTCCGGACACTCTTCTACTTCATGCACTAACAAAAACAGTTAAAAAGTGGGTAAAATGGTTTGATCCAACTGAAGATTGGTCATTCGAAAAAAAAACTAATAATCTCCACATCCCATTCGATTCAGTGCAGCAAACGAGTGAGTGCAAAATGTGTTCCGCCTCTTTGTCATATATCGCTTCTTATCCGACCATTTTTGAGATGATTTCCAGAATCGTTTGGAGAAGTAGCAATATTGGAATAAGTGCGTTGCAAGCCGAAGTGAGTGATTAAGTAATTAAAACGAATTAGGAAAACTTGCAACTATAATTGTTTCATCAAATTTGTAGAAAGTTCTGTAAATTACAAATGTGCAACTTTGATTTTAATAATTATTCCTGTATACTTTAGTTGCCACACAACTGATTAAAGAGAAATTAAGTGGCTGCTATTGCAGTATTGACAGTACAATTAGAAATTAGATGATTACTTAGCAATCGTTACTAAAGGCATCGTTTATCTTTTGTAAAAATAACCTTGCCAGCGGCTTGGGTATTTAAAGACATCACAGTGAAGTTAACGCTCAAAACTTATTGCTAAACTTTACTCGAAAATTATGAAATATATGTGCGATTGCCTTGGTAGTATTAAAGTTGATAGGCCATTCCGTAAGCATTATAACCAGCAGTTAGTTTTCATGAATAGAAAGGGCTGATTTCAATAATACGGTGGCAAACCATTTAAGTTCATTTTATTACTCTAGTAAGCATATTAAAACAATAATCTATCCTTTAGCGAACAGAGTGCATTTTAATATCACCAACAAACGCACACTGAAGAGTCTCTGTTCAAAAATAAGACAAATACGTCTCTTTAATGAAATACATGCTGTAAAAAATTGTTTGATGTTCTTCTAAAACTTGTTAACAACGATAACATATTAAGTTGAGATAAGGTGCAATTAAATGTCTACTCAAATAAAATTAATAATCGGTGAAATGTGCGTTAGCTGATACAATCCAATGGTGTATATTTGAAAAATACATTAATTACATAAAATAGAAAACTACGCCCCCGTTTCTTCTCCACAGAATATTTTTTCAGATTGACCGTTAAATTATGCAAAACAAACCATAGCAATTTTTCGATTAGACATTTCTGGCTGACCTAAATTTCCTCACAATTTATTAAACAGCCAAATTTATATATATTTTTAGATATACCAGTGAGATTTCGAAAATAGTAAGAGGTCGGTTAAATTGTGTTATGACTTTTTCATAATACAAAAATGTACTCTTGTTTGCAAAGAGACCAATCAATACTTATAAAAACAGAGAAGAATTTTAAAAGTACGACTGAACTAAACTTGAAGCTTTCATGTGTTTTCAGATTAAACAATCAAGGACTACTATAAAAAAATACATTTTCACATATTTCACTTGTTTATGAAAATAAATGTAGAAAACGTTATACCAGGAAAAGAGAAAAATAAGATCTTCTTGATGGCGTTGCAGCCATCCCTGCTGTGTATTTAAAACAAGAAAGTTAGTATCAAGGTCTCGAAAATTAAAAAAACATAAAATCAGACTTAAAACAAGTGCTAAGCAATGACAGAAGTAGTCTGGTGAAATTAATGTGTTATTTAAAACCGCGGGGCTAATAGCCATAGTAGTGGATGCCCTGTAATATTTGTAGTAATAATAACAGTTTTTTCTATAGCACATGTTAAAGTGTGCTTTTATCAACTCAAAACAAAAGGTCAACTTTTACTTTAACAGCAAGGGTAGATAAAGTAGCACTTTAACATCAAGGATAGATAAAGTAATTTAATTTTCTAACTTTTGTTTAAATTAAATATGACATTTTCGTATTATCGTAGCAACCCAATCTAGCTACTGACATTTTGATATGTGATTGACTGTCATTATTTTCTTTTGAAATTGTTAAAGTTCTTGCTATAGAAAAAAATATTGTATTATACACGACGATAAAGTTATTTCTATCCACTCTTGAATGATTAACGTCTCGACTTCGTCTCGACGTTAAACGATTCACTCGTGGATAAAATTTAACTTTATCGTCTTGTATAATAAATTACTATTTCTTCTAAGTAACAGAATAATCGACTCATAATGAAAACCAAAATTTGTCTTTTCGTTTTTGGACGTACTAGACTGATAGGTCTATTTTGTTTTTGAATATTATTCAGCATTTTAGTCGACCTTGCATCTCTTACCGTTTTCGAAATCCCAGTGATCTGCCTTGAAACTGAATAACCCTATATACGAGTATAATAAAACAAAATACATAAAACTTCTTAGAATAATTGTCCGAGAACGTTTCGTTAACGAGATTTAGACTGCTTAATTTTTTTATAAAAAGCAGTAAAGATATTAAATTGAGATTTTATAAACCAATTTATTTATTTTTAGAGTTTTTGCTATCCTCTTATTATTTAATAATCGAAATTTGTAATGTTTAATTTAATAATAAAAGTTATAAATGTTTAAATTCTTAATAAGTTGTGAGAAGGTGTACGTTAAAACAAACATCTCAAAAACGTAGTCACTAATCAAAATATAGTATTATCAAAAATGGTTTTCATCTATGGAATAGTTCCTAATTTATGAATGCAACTATAAGTCACTTAAAAGTCCAGTTTCAAATTTGACATTTAAGTGCAAACGTAGTTGCATTCATAAATTAGGAACTATTCCATAGCCATATTAGATGAAAATCATTTTTAAGCATACTTTATTACTAATTATATATTTTGTGAAAATATAACGTTGCTAAAAAAATATTTTCTCGAGAAAATGTTTAAAAAGATCTACACCAGTTGATTGTATCAGCGGATTTACATTCGCCTGATTAATTGTATTTGATTAGCTGTTTAAGTGCACTAACTCTCAAATGAATATCTTCTCCAGTTCTTGGAAAATTCTACAAATCAGTCATATGCGCTCTGTATTTCGGTAGACAAGAATTTTCGGAAAAGCGTTTAAAGGAATTTTTGTTATATTTTGGAAGAGATTCTCCAGCTTTCCTTTGTCGGCGATATTAAAACACTTCCTGTATATTAGAGTGGGTTTTAAACTTTTAGCTATTATTCTTTTTATTTTAAATCTGTCTCAATCCATTTTTGATGCTCTTCCTTAAATATGACGCTATATTTTAGTCTCCTGATCTTTTAAATTCGTCAGAGGCAAATAATTCAGTAAGTCGTCCTGCCAAAACGAAATGTATAACTACAAAGCTTGTTTAATAGAAACTAATCTTTGTTCCAAACTATATTTAAAAAGATAATTAGAAAAATTCGTCACGTGCATCATAGCATATACCTTACTACATTTTTGTGTAAATTGAAAATGGCGACACTTTAGTGCTTACACCGACAACTTCTTAAATTTAGGTAATAGATACGTGATTCTATTTTCCATTTCTAACCCTTTTTAAATCATTTTTACATTTGGATATTCACAAACAGCTTGCATTTGCATATGAATACGAGGCGCGTTTGAAAACTTAGCGGACTGACACAGATATGGAGCTCGAATCGCCGTCTACTTTCGCTCTGTTAATGTTAGGTATCTTGTATAACATAACCTAAAACGCCAATTCAATCTGTCAAACCGTGTTCGAATTACAGCTGGTCAAAGATGGTGATTTCCGTGAAAAGAAAAAACATTGAACACCGAGATGTTATTAAATACCTGTTTACAAAAGATTTAAAGGTTCAAGTGATCCACGAACACGTGGTTAACAGTTTGGGAGAATCTGGACCTTTGTACTTCATGGTTAAAAAATGGCCAGGGCTTTTCAAATAAGGCAGAGAGAGCCTGGAGGACGACCTGCGCAGTGGAAGGTCAACAACGGCACTGACGTCTGAAAACATTGACCAAGTCCATGATACCTATGGTATTGTCAGACCGTGGAGTGAAGGTGCGTGAGATAGACGAAGTTGTGGCTATCTCAACTGAACGCATTCCTCACATTTTAGCTAAAGAATTGCGGTTAAGTAAGGCCTGCGCAATATGGGTGCCGCGATTGCTCACTTCAGAACAAAAACGAGTTCGACACCAAATTTCCCAGCAATGTTTGGACCGGTTTTCGACGAACCCAAGCGAATTTATGCGAAGATTTATCACTATAGATGAAACATGGGTTCATCACTAAACGGCGGAGATTAAAGAACAGTCTAAACAATGGAAGCACAAAAATTGTACGCGTCCAAGAAAGGCAAAGAAGGTCGCTTCGGCTGGAAAAGTTATGATGTCAGTTTTTTGGGATTCAAAAGGCACCATCATGATTGATTACCTTTCAAATGACCATACTATAATTGGAGCGTACTGCGCTGACTTACTGGACCGATTGATATATAAAAATATTGAAAAAAGACCGCGTTTCGCAAAGAAAAATGTGCTCTTTCATCACGATAATGCATCTCCTCACACGTCCCGAGTTGCAACCACCAAAATTGACGAACTGGGCTTCGAATTGATTCAGCATATACCGTGTTCTCCAGATTTGGTCCCATCAAACTACCATCTCTTTCCAAACTTGAAAAAACACTTGGCAGGTCAAAAATGTTTATCAAATGAGGAAGTTATAGCGAGTGTACATGACTATTTTGCAGACCTCGACGAATCAGTCTACAAAGGGTTATCATGAAGTTGAAACATCGTTGAAATACATGCATTGTACTTCGAGAAGATTATGAAGAAAAATAAAGTCATTTTTAACCTGTTATATAATTGTTTCTATGCCAGACTGTGACCATTTGCAATACCTTAAAAAAAACAACAACTAAATGGTGGTACGCTCATCTTCCTTCGATATTTCGGTACTGGAAAATTTTTGACTGCTGTGCTGTCCAGTTGGGAGAATTTTGGATTTGCGGAATCGTACGTTCCCCGTAGTGAATGTGAACCAAAGATATGCGGATTCGTCCGCTTCCCCTAGTGAACATGTGCAAAAGGGATGCGGATTCATCCGCTTCCCGCCATTAATAACAGAAGTAATGTGCCCCTTTTTACATTTTCTGGTCTATATTTACAATTTATCAATATAATTAAAAACCAATCACCTAGGTGGTGTAGTGGATAGAGTGCCAGGCTCGCAATAAACAAGTCCTCGTTTCAATTTTGCGAATATTCGTCATTGGGATACAATTAACGTCGCTTTCCTCTGAATACTGACTGGTCTATGACGTAGAGTAACAAGACTACACACAATACATATATACACACGTGACCTGGAGGTAGTACAAAGGGCCCACCTTGAGGTCTAAGTGCGCGTGAACTTGGTTCACCTTTGTTGACCAAACAATGGAGTTGCCAAGCAATAATCCTTCGTCCAATAGTCAGCATGCTTCATTTATTTTATTCAACGCCTCAGAAGGGTGAATGCAAGAAAACAATACATTTCGTCGGGGTCTATGTCGGTCCATTTTTCCTTGTGAATCTGATTTGGGATTTGGTTATTGTCTTCATTGTGGTAGTACAATATTGTCGCAAAGGAAAAAATCGCAACAATCTAAAATTGAAAGATTACCTCAAATTTTCGTATCCACAGAACCTAGGTCAACTTTCTGAAAAAAGTGAATTGTGGACTGAAAATTAACATCCTTTTTAATCAAATCTACTGCTAAAATTATTCCCAGAATTATCTTGTTCTTCGTCTACAGATTCACTAGGACTACTGTCTGGTTCAAAATTTTCATCTTCCGTTTCACTTTCCTATAAGTATTAGCATCCATCAAATATTTCGGCGCCACCGCAGTAAAAGTTATAATCTCAAAAGCTCAACAACTGTCCACAAACAAGAATAAAACGTGACTAAATACTACAATAGTGCCTCATAAACAGCACATTTTTAAATTCCCACTATATGCTTTAATGGTGTCGGCCTACTTGCGCCCGGCTCAATTGCGCCCACCGCCATTTTCGGCCCATTTGCCATATGGGGCCATAGAAATATCAACAGATTTATTTAAAAATTTTAATAAGAGTTGTTATCTGCACTGGTGTAAAATTTATTAATTCATAATTCATATAGACCAGTCGACAAGTACATTTTAGCGAGAATAATTCCGGACAAGCTGGAATAAATTTTAATCTGTTCTGTTGGGACTCAGAAAATATATATTAATTTTGCACCCATTGACAGGCCCGGATTTAACCGCTATGCTTAAAAAAAGGTCTAAATTTTTATATTTACCTAATATTAGTGAATATCTCAATTAGTATCAACTTTTGAGCAAAATACGTAGTTATCAAAATTAAAGAATAATAAATTCTCTACAAAAAATGTTCTATACATTTTTGTCATATATTCGCTTGTTTCGAATTCATAGGCGTCGAAATATATTTTTTTTTCGAGCATTTGCTTGTTACTTTCTTTTACGATAAAAGAAGTATTGGATTCACCCCAAAAATTCGAAATTGAGTTTTCAACAGATCTTCACGTTTTAAAGTCCCCTGAACCGAAAGAACATGTTTTTGTTCATTGCTCTGTCTGTGTGTCTGTTTGTGAGCAGAATATCTCAAAACGAAAAGAGGTATGACGTTTAAACTTCATATATAAGTTTTGTGTACTATCTAGATGCAACAGCAAGCTTTTGAAAAAAATCGCATAACCGGAAGTAGGTGTTTACTCTTGTGATTTTTCAGTTTTTTTGGATTTTTTCAAAAACGTCTCTAACGATTTTTTTCAAACTTTACATTTTTATTAAATTTTTAATGTGTATTGATGTGAGCTAGGCAATTTTCCAGTCGAATACCTCTAAAATGGGTTTCTTTTGTTTTCCTTTCCAATTTTTTTATTAACTCCTATTTTAAATAGAACACCCAGTATATTATTACATTCTTGAATTCAGATTAAAATTTTAGAGAAAATTTGTCTCTTGGACTAACGCTTTATTTTGTATGGTTTCTGTACAAATTGCAATTTTTGAAAATATTTGACAAATGCTTGAATGTATGTACCTATGTATGTATGTATAATCGATAACCTCGTTTTACCTTGCGGTGTAGAGGCTGGTGCTTTATGTGCTTACATCTGGCGGTACAATGCTCAACTTGCCCCGGATTCGGGATACAAAGTTAAAGATTAAAAATCAAATTTTGGCTAATTATAAAATCACTATGAAAGGAAGTTGTGTGCGTGTATCACACCAGGGGCCGCTTGCAGAAAGCAATGTTAAGTCTGGTGTTAGCTAACGTCGCGTCAAAGTGAACAAAATCGCATAAAATTTTGTTTACTAATGTATTAGTTACCATAAACATTTGAGATTTGATTCGTTTTTGTTCACTTTGACGTCGCGTTAGCTAACACCAGACTTAACATTGCTTTATGCAACCGGCCCCAGATTTTTTTAAATTATTATTTACGTTCGATGCGACAAAAAATTCTTGTTCGTACTATATACGATTTCTATTACTCATGTAAAGAAATTATGTCGCTTACTTTGTACTCGCTTCCACACCACCTAGAGCTAGAGTACTCGGCGCGTTTTTTTAAGTGGTATCCCCAATAAAAATGTATAGAACATTTTTTGTAGATAATTTACCCTCCTTCAATTTTGATAACGATATATTTAACTCTAAAGTTCATACTAACCTACATATTTACAAATAATGAAAAAAATTGAAATTTTCTGCCCTTTTTTCAAGATAGTAGCCAAATCCGGGCTTTCTAAGGGGTGCAATTTTAAGAGACATTTCTTAACACGAAATCAAACATATTAAAATTAATTCCAGCTTGTCCGGAATCGTAAAAGAAAGTAACAAGCAAATGCTCGAAAAAAATATATTTCGTCGCCTATGAATTCGAAACAAGCGAATGTATGACAAAAATGTATAGAACATTTTTTGTAGAGAATTTACTCTTCTTTAATTTTGACAACTACGTAATTTGCTCAAAAGTTGATACTAGTCGAGATATTCGCTAATATTAGGAAAAATATAAAAATTTAGACCTTTTTTTAAGCATAGCGGTTAAATCCGGGCCTGTCAAGGGGTGCAAAAATAATATATATATTCTGAGTCCCAACAGAACAGATTAAAATTTATTCCAGCTTGTCCGGAATTACTCCCGCTAACAGCCATTTTAAAAGACTTATCGACTGGCCTAATATTATTGTACATATTAGCGTATTTTTATCAACCTGTAAACTAAATTTTTATATTTTATGCAATTTTCCATCTACTTTTAGAAAAAAATGAGGATTAGATAAGTTGCTATCTTAACAAAATACAAATGTTGTACCATTTATCCAAACAGTTAGTTTAGTTAATATATTGTTTAATTCCGATAACATTATGTTCAAAAACTAGGTATCACTGACTCGCTAATAAAATGCACTAATTTGTACAATAATATGAATTATTAATCAATAAAGTTGACACCAGTGTAACGACTCTTATTAAGGTTTTAAAATAAATCTCAAATCAACACAAAAATTACAGTACCAACAGACACGTATCAAAATTAGGGTAGCTAAGCGAAAAATGCTTAATTTTAGTGTTTTTGTAATAACTATTTTGCAGGTAGGAGACCGCCTCACTTGCAAGCATGGACGCAAATGAGACCTTAATTACTGTTGATATTTTTCTGGGGCGCAAATGAGCCGGGCGCAAATAGGGCTATATCGCTTTAATATCAACCTATGTAAACAAAACTTTTTTTGTTGTCAAAACAGATGCAAATGAATAGAAATGCAACAGAGGATGCACCCGTTTCCGGTAAGGAGTGCATTAAAAACTAAAAAGCCTAGTGTCATAATACGTCTCCCGCGTATTTAGCAGTCAACGATTTGCGGAATATTCTGGGTCCCGTAGCGAAGTAATTGCAATTATTTTTTTGCTCCCAAAAACCTCCTGAAACCTGGTAATAGATATTCAGAGCTCCCTGTATACAGCGTAGTCCATAAAATTGCAACATGAGAAATTTATTTATCAATATCTTCATCAAAATGTTATGGCAGAAGATTAGTTTATACTGTGAAACTGAAATACCAAGAGAATGAACCACACTGTAAAATCATGGAATGGATACATAACTAACAAGAAACTTCTATCACACGAGAGTAACGCGAAGTTGATTGGTACAAAAAAAGCAAATTTCCTTTTTAGATAATAAAAAGACTTTTAAAGATCTAGACGCTTTTTTGTTTACGATGCAGCTATTAAATATGATAATGTAACTTTTCGTCCAGTTTTTTGAACCATCTAAAATCTGAAATTTATTTAAAACTTAAATTAATAAATTATGGGCATTCCTTAGCGGTCAATAGCAACATGTTTGAAAAGTATTTATTTATTCAAAACCAGTTTTCTATTGTTTTTAAATAGTAAAATTTTGCAGAGTTCTTTGACTGCAGTTATTTTATACCTTGTTAAGACAACGTCAATTTTTAGAAAAGTTGCATGGATGCACCATTTTGCTCTACAGAAAAATTGATTTCAGGTCTTTATAGAAAATATATACAGTAAATATGGTAATTCAGTTTATTTATCGTTGCGTTTCCATATACTTCCAAGTTATCACTCTATTTTTTCTTATGACACTAATACGCAGACGATTGCTAGTGACATTGAAACCACAAAACCAGTTAACTTCAGTAACCCTGTCAGACAATTCATTCAGCAAAATATAATCGGCAAGTTTATACAGATATGGAGCAAAATAAAAGATAAACGCTGCTCAATTAATGCCAAACTGGATGTTCAGGGCAAATGCGTCAAGTGAACTTTAAAAGTTCTTGAACATATTGTCACAAGTACTTCTTCTGCTGCGCTTTTGCCAATTCCGGTGCGGCACAATTTAGTCACTTCAAGGTTGCTTGACGGAAAGTAATCGTTATGGAAATGGCACAGGCAAAATATGCATACAGTAATTAAAATGACACCATGGCCTAAGGCCATGTTGGCGAATACGTAGAGAGAAACCTTTCAAAATGACATTAACTTAACATTTTCAGGATGATCGAGACCCAGGTAAGTGGAATTAAATGATACCAAATGGAAGTTCAATAGTCATCCATCTAAGTACTAATTTGTAATGAAAGGTTGTTTTGATGTTTCCGCAAATAGTTGTTGCCTTTTTCATTAATACAAATGTATTTTTATTAAAATAATAAAGCTTTTATATGAAAGTGACGAATATTCGCTAAAACGTAAAAAAAATTCCCACTGAACAAATACAACCCCAGAAGTTCGAACCCTTCTCTTATTTCAAGTACTACCAACAACGGACAACATTTTAAGTTTTAGGTCTTTCAATATTAATATTTCTTCTTTACCACGCGAATCTCAAGATATGAACCAATTGTTTCTGTGATTTTAACCTAATTATAATGACAGTTTGTTGTCGATCTCAATGTCAAAATGAAGCAATATGAGATTTCATATTGACACTAGTGCTAATATGAAAATTTAGAACAACTTTGTAGATTTAAGTAAATTTATTTAATATAAAAATTAATATGACTCAAAATTAACAGAAAATCTTGTATGCGACACGTTGCTAAATTAGTGTTTCTCTCACACGTGTTACGCACCGCGCTTCGCTCGTCGGGCAAACACTTTCATTTTGCAAATTAATACCTACATAAACAGCTATCTTCTTTATCGATTCATTTTCAAGGGATCTCTATGGGATCAATCATTTATTGAAACTTTCAGATTGTGTCTGTTACACAAAACACAATTTCATAAAGATACAAAAATGAAGAACGATTTCACTTATCCCAACAACTATTTAATACTAGTGTTTTAACAACAGTAAACAATGTGTCCATTTATTAGATGCAATTTATAACAACACGTAATAGATTATTTAATCATTTCATATTGAAAAACGCATCACCACACAATAAGCTTTCAGAAGTTAACCAATTCCAGCCATCTATAAATCCCTGATTGCTTTTAACTAAATTGATTTACAATATCTGCATCCTCCCTTAGTACACCACAATCACATGGAACAAGACTAACATCCTGAATTACAAGTCCAGTTGAAAAAGACGTAAATATTACGACAGCGACAGACATTTCTTTGTAAATTATATTACATTTGTTTAACAAACGTGCCAGTAAGGGAAAACACGGAACTTCAAAGTGTATATGTTTTTTTTTAGCTTTGGGAGGAGTTAACCCAGAACTACATTTCATGCCTGTAGCAATAATTCGAATATTAATAGAACAATATACTTAATACAACGATCTGGTGTCTACTGTCTTAACTGTTCGTCGTGCGACT